>BLSH010052988.1:0-10220 GCA_018402905.1 Glandirana rugosa | reverse complement strand
GCATGATATAGATGTGAATGCCACCTTTGTTTACATATCAGTACAGCTGACCGCCACTATTTACATGAATTCTGCCGCTATTTACATATCAATGTTGGTTACTTACATGTAAACATAGGGTCTGCAGGTGAGTCACCTGTACACAACAATAGGGCAGAGTTGGGTGGCTTTAGTAGCAGCACTTCGATATCGGGACACAGCACAGGTCTAAAACTTCAAGGGACAATGGAATTTAAACCAGGACAGTTGGCACATATAGATCTTTATATCACTAGAGGGATCACCAGCAGGAGGAAGGAGGTCCTGATTCCTCTATATAGATATTTATATCACTAGAGGGGTCACCAGCAGGAGGGAGGAGGTCCTGATTCCTCTATATAGATCTTTATATCACTAGAGGGGTCACCAGCAGGAGGAAGGAGGTCCTGATTCCTCTATATAGATCTTTATATCACTAGAGGGGTGACCAGCAGGAGGAAGGAGGTCCTGATTCATCTATATAGATTGTTGTATCACTAGAGGGGTCACCAGCTCAGAGAAGGAGGTCCCGATTCCTCCAGGGATATCTTCTCAAATTAGCAGGAAAGTTCCAGACTAATCTTAGTAAGTATTATTTTATTACCAAAAGTGTAGTTGATGCTTGGAATAGACTTCCAGCAGAGGTAGGGAGTCAGTCTACAGTAAGTGGATTCAAATATGTTTGGGACAAACCTAGATCTATACTCAGACAAAAAGTTAAACAAAAAATAAATAAAATGAAAAAAATGGGGCAGACATGATGTCATTTGCTTCTTTGCCCTGTGACTGAATCCTGTGTTCTGACCCAGCCTTATCTTGATTCTGGTATTCCATTATCAATCCTGGCTTGTGACCCAATTTTGTTTTCTGTCTGCTGATTTGGTACCTTCTCTGCTCATCTGATACTGACCTTGGCCTGGCCCCTCAATTCCGTCACTGCTTCCTGATTCTGCACCTTTGACACCCCCGTTGTTGCCCACTCCTGCCTGCCCAGCTACACCTCAAGAACCTGCATCTTCAAGCTTCTAGAGCACCTTCTGCCCAGTTCCGCATTCACTATATTTCTGCACTACCCATAACATCACCTGGCCAGGATCTTCTACAGGCATCCATGCCACTCCGTGCCCTGCTATATCCTGTCATTAATTCCAGAGCAAAGGAGACAGAAGGTGTAAGGGAAGCCCTCTCATTAACTTGACCTCTACTAGGTACTTGATATACGGTATGGTGGATTCTCTTTAGTTGGCTGCTGCTGGTTCTACCATTCTCAGCCTAGTGGTAAAGGGTAATCTATACAGTATATACCCAATGCTGAACTTTCCTTGAGATGGTGGGGCATACATGCGGAGGGGGTGGAGTTTAGTGAAAAAGCTGAGTTATCGGACACCCAAAAGACCCTGATTCTGCACCTCTGCCACCCGGTTGTTGCTGACTCCAGCCTGCCCAGCCCACCTACACCTGAAGACCCTGCAAGCTTCTAGATTACCTTCTGCAAACTTCTGCCTTCACTACATCTCTGCACTACCCATACTCTAGCCAGGATCTTCTACAGCATGCCATTCTGTGCCCTGTTATACCCTGTCAACAACTCCGGAGGAAATGGGACAGGTGTAAGGGAAGTCCTCATCTCATCAACTTGGCATCAACAAATGACATGACATATGGTGGATTCCCTTTAGATAGTTGTTGCTAGTTCTACCGGAGGCTCGCCCCCTTGGTGAAGGGCATATATACTGTGTATATACTCAATGTTGAACTTTCCTTGAGTGGGGCATTGCTGGGGACAGGGGTTTTATCAGACATCCCAAAAGACCCTCTTCTGACAACACTTGCCTATTTATGTTAATACATTTTAATTCATCCAACAAATTGTGTCATGGGTGTATGGGACTTTCCCGACACCAATTATATTTCAAAAACAATTTATTATTTCTTTATTACATAACATAAAACCATATATCAAAATATACACTGTAGGCTTAGACCATGGAGGTGGGGTCCCATATACTGTATAACTCTCATATGTTTAAATGTAGCAGTCTTGATGTAGAAGGTTACCGACGCGTTTCATCCTGTCATAAATACGGACACTCATAGAAAGGTAAGCGGCTGCAAGCCTACAGATGAAGGTTAAAACCAATAAGCATGGTATTGTGTTGATGTGATCCCATGGTGAATGGGTTGCAAAAAGGTAAGAAATGACAACTGTAAATGCAGAGATCCAGAGGGCAGCTAGGTAGATCTTAACCACAGCCCAAAATGGGTCCATCCAAGAACATGGCCGGCCGCAACACTCCAACACCAGGGAAGATGCAGACAGCCCTCATGCCCCTCTGTGCCCTGTTATAACCTGCCATCAACTCCAGAGCAAACAGGATAGGTAGTGTACGGGAAGGCCTCTCATCATCTTGGCCTCCACTACGTACATGACATATGGTGGTTTCTCTTTGGTTGGTTGTTGTTGGTTCTACCAGGAGCTGAGCCACTTGGTGAAGGGCAGTATATATACCCAGTGCTGAACTCTTATTGAGATGGTGGGGCATAGCTTGGGACAAGGATGGAGTTTAGTGAAAAAGTTGTGTTATCAGACATCCCAAAAGACCCTCTTCTGGCAACACTTGCCTAGTTATGTTTATACATTTTAATTCATCCAACAAATTGTATCGTGGGTGTATGGGATTCTCCTGGCACCAATTATATTTCTTTTTTTTTTCTCATAAAGTTTTATTTAAAAATAGCCATAACAAATGTTTACAGCCGGTAATATCCATGAAATTCTTTATATGAATATGAAATTCAAAGATATCTTTGTACAAATAAAGAGGTCATAGTGGGTTGACAGAACATTTGGGTGTATCAATGATAAGGCAAGTGAAGTCGACATCATCGAAAAAGGAGTGGTGGTGGCAAACATAGTATTGGCATATTACTACAAATATGAAATTTTGAAAAACAAAGACAGCATAAAAAGAGAAGGGCACAGTTTCAGGATACATGGATCTTATGCATGACATGCCTACAGGTAGGCTAAAGTAATTATATGGAGGCTATTTAAACAGCACCGGTGATTTTTATATTTGAGTAAGAGAAAAAATAAAAGGTAGGCGAAGTGGGGAGCCTGGAGAGAAAAGAGAACGAGAAAGAGGAGAAAGGAGGGGTAGTAAGAGGGGAGGAATAGGAGAAGAGGAGAATGGTGTCCCTGTCTAGCGAGTCCCCTGTCCCCCCCGGAGGTAGTGGGACAGGGAAACTAGTAAATCTCCAAGAGCAAGGTTACGTTAACAGGGGCATTTTGTAGGGTCCCCGGCTTCCTAACATATGGGCCAGGGATCCCTCTTTAAGGGGAGGAGATCACCAGTTGTGGGGGGAAAAATGTGTTTTAATTTTCCAAAAAGGGATTTAATTGAAGGCTCACCAGGATACAGTGTACTATTACGTCCGGGGTGTTCACATATAACGCAGATGCAACAATTTAAATGTCTGGTATATCAGAATCAAGAGTATTCCATGTCATCTTTGTGTAAGACTTCCATCGTTCCTACTACGTTCTTATGTGTATCAGCCTTACATGTGTTCTCAGTGGGGCATAAGTAATGCGGGAGTAGGAGGCGGCGAGGGAGCTAGAAATGCGTGTAAAAAAGAGGGTGGATCACATGTGGTTCTCTTAGGACATGGGTTATGGTGAGGCTCAGTAATTGCATACGTTGAACTCTGCAAGGGATGTAGCGTGGTAGAGGGTGCATTATGTGTATTTGGTGGGTTCTGTGTCTCATGACTGTGATTTGGGACTTAGAGTCGTTCTTATGGCCTTCCTATCCCACTCAAGCGACCAGCGCTGTCGGGTGGTATGACAGGAAGGGTGAGAGTGAAGGAGGGGGGGTGAGGGGAGTGGGGGTATAAGGGGTCGGGAAGGGGGTATAGGGGGAGCTCCTTGTCTGTATTTTATGGGTTGTGGTGGGGGACTTGGTCCTAGCTCGATTAAAGAACAAATTAGGTATTTGTTATGTTGTTGTACTCATCTGTGGATTTAAATGCAATCCAGTCAGCCCAGATTTTTGTGTAATTGGTAGGTGTGTCATTGGCCATAGCAATCAGTTCTTCCATTTCAGCTATTTTCTGGATTTGTTTGTGCCAGTCTATGATTGAGGGAGTTTTAGGCATTCCCCAGCATCTGGGGATGCAAAGTTTGGCTGCATTTATCATGTTCATTGTAAGTGATTTGAGGTATTTGATGGTTCGGGGGAATTGGAGATGGAGTAGGAAAAGTTCAGGTTTCAGAGTTAGATTTTGTGAAGTCATTTTATTGAACTGTTCGCATATTTTCTCCCAGAAGGGGGCGATCTCTTTGCATTCCCACCATATGTGTAGGATATTGCCTGACTCCTGGTTACATCGCCAGCACTGGTCAGTTGTGTTAGGGTTGTACTTTTTGAGGATATTTGGTGTTCGGTACCAGCGCGTAAGTAATTTGAAGTGGTTTTCTTGAATTGTGACATTTATTTAACCCTTGTGGGTATTCTCAAAGACTTGTGTCCATCGTTCCTCAGTAAAGCTTAGAGCAAGGTCTCTATTCCATGCCGCACAAAATTTGCTTGTGTTGTTGGGCGTGTTGGCCCATAGTAGAGTGTAGATGGTGGAAATTGTGTGTTGTATGGGTTTCTTGGTAGCGCAAATGTTGTCAAATGGTAGTAGTGGTTTAGAGAGATCACAGGATTTTTGAGTATTATGTATGAAGTGTCTGAGTTGGAAATATTTCCAGAAGTTCATTGATGTCTCAGGCCATTTTTGTTTTAATGTGTCCAGGGGCAATGTAGATCCGTTAGAAATCAAGTGGAGTATACGTGGGTCAGGCATAGAGGTTGAGGTTCGGAGGAAATCTTTGTCCATGCCTGGGGGAAAATCCAGGTTATGGAGTATAGGAGTCAGGGGGCCTGGGATAATGGAGATACCTCTTGATTTAACTGCTTTTTTAACCACTTCAGCCCCGGAAGGATTTCCAGCTTTAGGACCGGAGCCCTCTTTGCGATTCGGCGCTGCGTTGCTTTAACTGACAATTGCGCGGTCGTGCGACGTTGTACCCAAACGAAATTTGCGTCCTTTTTTTCCCACAAATAGAGCTTTCTTTTGGTGGTATTTGATCACCTCTGCGTCATTTCTGATCGCCGCTATAAACAAAAGAAGAGCAACAATTTTGCAAAAAAACCCAAATTTCTTACTTTTTCCTAAAATACAAATCCAAAAAAAAAATATAAAAAAACATTTTTTTTCACCGTTTTTGGCCAATTTATATTCTTCCTCATATTTGCGATAAAAAAAATCACAATTGGCGTTTATTGATTGGTTTGCACAAAAGTGGTCGCGTTTACGGATGATGAGAATTCATTTTTGGGGTTTTTATTTATTTATTTTTTTATTAGTAATGGCGGCGATCTGCGATTTTTAGCGGTACTGCGATATTTCAGCGGACATGTCGGACCATTTTGACACTTTTTTGGGACCATTGGCATTTATATAGCAATCAGTGCTATAAAAATGCACTGATTACTGTGTAAATCCCATTGACAGTGAAGGGGTTAACCTGCAGGGGGCGCGCTAAGGGTTAACTGTGTTCCCTGGGCGTTCTAACTGTAGGGGGACTGCACTATCTGGAGAAGGGAAGTGGTCACAGCCTTCACGTACAGGAAGGCTGTGATCACAGCCCTTCCCCCTCACACAGAGCGGAGGTCCGTGTTTACATACACGGACCTCCGCTCATTCGCTCCGGGGGGGGCATCGCGGGTGGCCGGCGGCAATCGAAGCCGCCGCACCCGCTCCCTGGCCCCCCCTGGACACAGTGAGCGCGCGGGCGCGCCTCCGGCGGTGCGCGCGCGCTCACTATACACGTTCCCGCAGCCGCCGTCGTATGACGGCGATTTGCGGGAACGAGCCACTTTGCCGCCGTCAGATGCCAATCGGCGGTCGGCAAGTGGTTAAAGCTATCTATCGTGGGGCCTATGAGTGGGTGAACTTTCAGGGCGGCTGAGATATGTTTTGTGTGGATCCACGGTGCGGTGTGGATAGGAATATCTGAGGCTGCATTTTCTAACGCAATCCTGTCTTTGATTGCGTCATGTACGTTCCAATCGATTATGCGCTGTAGTTGGCAGGCCCAGTGGTAGAGTCTAAGGTCTGGTAGCCCTAGGCCTCCCTTGGATTTGGGAATGGTGAGTTGTCTGTGGCTGATTATTGGTTTCTTGGAGTGCCAAAGGAATTGGGAGCAGAGTTCTTTGAGGTTACGGAAGAATGAGGGAGAAATCGCGACCGGGACTGTTTGGAATACGTATAATATGCGCGGAAGTGAATTCATTTTTATGATGGCTGCTTTCCCAAACCAGGAAAAGTGTGGTTTGCTCCATCTCTTGAGATCTTCCTTAACCACTTCAATACCGGGCACTTAGAACACTTTACTACCAGACCAATTTTAAGTTTTCAGTGCTGTTGCGCTTTGAATGACAATTGCGCGGTTGTGCGACGCTGTACCCAAACAGATTTTTTATCATTTTGTTCCCACAAATAGAGCTTTCTTTTGGTGGTATTTGATCACCCCTGCGGTTATTATTTTTTGCGCTACAAATAAAAAAAGACCCAAAATTTTGAAAAAAATTCTCTATTTTTGTCACAAAACTTTGTAAATAAGTAAATTTTCTCCATCACTGGTGGGCACTGATGAGGCTACACTGATGGGCACTGATGTGGCAATACTGATTGGCACTGATGAGGCGGCACTGATGAGGTGGCACTGATGATGAGGCACTTATATGCAGCAATGATGAGCACTGTTAGGCGGCACTGATAAGCAGCACTGACGGGTACTGAGAGGTGGCACTGATATACAGCACTGATAGGCACTGATATGCAGCGCTGACAGACACTGGTAAGTGGCACTGATGGGCACTCATAGACAGCACTGATTGGCACTCATAGGCGGCACTGGGCACTGATAGGTGGCCCTGATAGGTGGGCACTGGTAGGTGGCAATGGTGGGCACTGATATGTGGTACTGGTATGCATTGATAGGGGCACTGGTAAGCACTGATAGGGGCACTGGTGGGCATATACACTGATAGGGGCTCATTCCCTGGTGGTCTAGGGTGGCATCTGAAGGTGGCACTGAGTGCCATCCACACTGAGCACTATGTCTCTTACCTGGTGGTCTAGGGGGTTCGCCCTGGTGGTCCAGATCGGCTCCCTGGTGGTCCCTGGTTGGCTCCCTGGTGGTCCTGGGTGGGCACATCCCTGGTGGTCCCTGGGCAGGCTCCCTGGTGGTCTAGGGTGGCGATCCGAGGGAGTGCTGTGCTGATAAATCATTAGCACAAACCCTCCCTGTCATGGATGCAGCCGACCGGCTCTCCACTCCTCAGGTCTGCAGACCTGAGTACAGGAAGTACATAAATGGCTTTCCTGTACTACACTGTGACCAGCCGTGATTGGTCACGGCTGGTCACATGGTAAAGTGCTTCGGATCTAAGCGCTTTACCGAGATCGGTACTGCGGGGGGTCAGACTGACCTCCCACACCACCGATCGCCGCGATGCGCGCCCCCCCGGGCTCGCGGCGGCTTGTTATCCTGAGGATGTCATATGACGTCCAGTCAGGATAACTGAGCCACTTCCCGGCTGTCATTTTGCATACGGCGGTCAGGAAGTGGTTAATGTTGTGGAGGATCGGAAGGTCATTTTTTTTAAAAGATCAGGAGTATGTTTAGTTACGTATATTCCTAGGTATTTAATGGCGGAGGTTTGCCATTTGAATGGGAAACTGTTTTCACATGTTTTCAACTGGTTCGGGGTGAAGGATATGTTTATGGCTTCCGATTTTGCGAAATTTATTTTTAGGTGGGCAATGTAACAGAACGTCTTGAACTCTTTTAGGAGGTTAGGAATTGAAATTACGGGGTCTGTTAGAAAAAGGAGGATATCGTCCGCGAATGCTGCTAGTTTGTATTGTTTCTTGCCAATGCTTATTCCTTTTATGGAGTCGTTGGCTCTAAGTTGCCTGAGAAAGGGTCAATTATATTTCAAAAACAATTTCTTTTCTTTATTACATAGCATAAAACCATATATCAAAATATACACTTTAGGCTTAGATAATGGGGGGGACCCCATATACCGTATAACTCTCATATATGTTTAAATGTAGCAGTCTTGATGTAGAAGGTGTCCGACGCATTTCATCAGGGCATAAATACGGACACTCATAGAAAGGTTAGCGGCTGCAAGCCTACAGATGAAGGTTAAAACCAATAAGCACGGTATTGTGTTGATGTGATCCCATGGTGAAAGGGTTCCAAAAAGTTAAGAAAAGACAACTGTAAATGCAGAGATCCAGAGGGCAGCTAGGTAGATCTTAACCACAGCCCAAAATGGGTCCATCCAAGAACATGGCCGGCCGCAACACTCCAACACCAGGGAAGAGGCAGACAGCCCTCATGCCCCTCTGTGCCCTGTTATAACCTGCCATCAACTACAGAGCAAACAGGATAGGTAGTGTACGGGAAGGCCTCTCATCATCTTGGCCTCCACTACGTACATGACATATGGTGGTTTCTCTTTGCTTGGTTGTTGTTGGTTCTACCAGGAGCTGAGCCCGTTGGGGAAGGGCAGTATATATACCCAGTGCTGAACTATTCTTGAGATGGTGGGGCATAGCTTGGGACAAGGGTGGAGTTTAGTGAAAAAGTTGTGTTATCAGACATCACAAAGGACCATCTTCGGGCAACATTTGTCTATTTATGTCGATACATTTTACATGTTTACTGTTTTTCTTTATAAAATTGGTAACGGTTGTTAAATAAAGAACTGCTTTGGCCAATTTAAAACCCAAGTCAAGCCATCCGAGTCGTTATTTGGGAAGTAAAAACAGTAGGGAAGGAATTGACGAATTCATTTTTCAAGCTTTTCATGCCAACTGGATAAGATTAAATAATAATGATAAAAGGGCAATGCTTTTAAAATAATTTAGGGGGCCCTTATAGGGCATTAAAAGCATCTATCTGTTTGCGTTTTCACACCTGTAGATGGATTTTTATGCTCTGCCATTATCAACCAAGGACTGCTTAACTTGTGCTGACGTATTTAAACATGGACAACAAATGTCAATGTATTTTACAGATGTGAACAACCAACAATAACAAAAAAAAAATATTTAGGCACCAGACAGATTTATTATGTTGATGTGAAAGAACCTTTTTAACCCAACGTTCATCTATTTTTTTATGTCTTGTATTAAACTGCATGAGGTCATCAGTTTGCTGACAACTAGTGGCGGTTTCTTGCCACTACAACTTGCTTACTAATGTGGGAAGGAAAGGGATCACCGATGCCGCACATCCACACAAATGTTACGGAAGACAACCTCACCCTGGGCCCCAGCCAGGCCAAACCTCCAATGCGTTTTGCACCCCCCCCCCCCCCCCCCGGTGCTTAGTCATGGGGAACTTACTAATGTGATTTTGGTACCTTCCTCTGTCCTTCCCTTCTGTTTAGTGCTAGGCCCTCCTCACTTCTTCCTTGTTCCCTCAATCAGCATTCGTTATTCACAGGAACATGGCTCAGGAAAGAGAATGTCTTCTTACACTTCAAAAGACTGGAAAAGGATCCTCTGTACTGCAGTCAGCTAAGTAAAAGTGTGTTGGATTCAATTCATGTACTGGATTAAAGAGTTAAGCTGTCTGTGGATTGTGCAGAGTCAGCAGGTGGCTATACTGTCCAGACAGACTGGGTCTTAGGGGGTACGTCAGTGCATAAAGTGGCATTTGAAACTGAACACAACCTAACCCATGTGCATGGTAGAAGTACATTACAGTGTATCTAAACCAAAGAAGAAGAATCTAATCTTTCCCCTGAGAAGTGGCAATTAAGAGAGGAATTGGTAACCATGTGTAAATACATAAGTGGGGATAACATCACCATGTATTAATACGTAAGGGGGGATATGATCACCATGTATAAATACATAAGGGGGGATATGATCACCATGTATAAATACATAAGGGGGATATGATCTCCATGTATAAATACATAAGGGGGGATATGATCTCCATGTATTAATACATAAGGGGGATATGATCACCATGTATAAATACATAAATGGGATATGATCTCCATGTATAAATACATAAGGGGGATATGATCTCCATGTATAAATACATAAGGGGGGATATGATC
>BLSH010052927.1:195894-206191 GCA_018402905.1 Glandirana rugosa | reverse complement strand
ACCCTCCCCCCACCCAGCCTAACACCACCCCAACATGATGTAAGCATATATCCCTTAACCTTTGTAACAATAACAGTCTTCCAGCATGTGTCCATTTCTGGAGGTGCAAATCTTAGATTTAGATCCGCTGTGGCCCAGTGGGACCTAATTAGGTTGCTGGTGAGGGCCAACAGCGGAACATAAAAGTAGGGGTGACGTGCATGCCATTGCACAAAAAAAAGTAAAAAAAAGGGGAGCATAAAGTCTAAAAAACAAGTTAACAAAAATAGCAGTAACTTTAACAGTGTGTCCCTGGGGTGGGGGTGAATCATCTCTGAATGCGGTGCTCCTTCCGTGTGTCCTTCCCATTATGGGAAATGCGCGAGGCCTCCGGGCGGAGTGCTCCGCACTGTCTGAGCCAGCACCGGGAGAATAACAGGGTACCCGGTGGGTGGGGGGTAGAGGGATTCCTATTACTGACCAGCATTCCAGTCCCGCCGGGACAGTAGAAGATTAACCATCCAGATTTCAAATCAAGTGGGCCATGCCTCAGTTCTACCTCCCCCACTAGATACAGTCATGAGGCAGGGAGAAGTGGAGGACAGAAGGAGGCTTCAATAGGAGGGGAAGAGGGAGAAAGAAAAACTCCAAAGGAGGGGGGAGAATTGAATTAGGGCCAAAGTGTTGCAGTAAAAGGGGTTCTTTGATTACTCACAGCATTTCGAAATGAAGGTAGTGGGATCACAGAACATTCAGGCATGACCAGGTCTGCGGTCCATCCAGTCCATGACGGATTCTGGGGTTTCAAAGAAATGGGCCTTACCATCTTCTTCTACCCACAGGCGAGCCGGGTATAACATAGAGTACTTGAGATGCAGTCCCCGAAGCCTTCGTTTAGCCTCTTGAAATTGAGCCCGCAGTCGCTGTACCTCGCCGGAGAAATCCGGGAATGCTGCGATATGGACGTTAATGTAAGGGATGTTTCCCTTCTCTCTTGTTAGGTGGAGGACAGCATCTCTGTCTCTGAAATTGAGAAATTTGGCAATGAAGGTTCAAAGGGGTGCCCCCTGCGGCGGTGGTTTGGCCGGAATGCGGTGGGCTCTCTCGACGGCGAACATCACCGAAAAGGCCTCTCTACCGAATGTATTGATTAGAAGCTGCTCCAGGAACCCAGCCGGGTTTTTACCCTCCACCGATTCTGGGAGACCAACAAAGCGGACGTTGCATCTGCGTAGCCGGTTCTCGATATCATCCTGCTTGTTGGTGAGCTGCTGTATGCGGCGTTGTCTCGGCGAAGGGGCTGTAGCATGTCTTCCGCAGTACTGATTTGGGTCTCCGCTTCGGTGACTCTGTCCCGTAGTGTAGAGAGATCTTGGCGGAGGAGAGAGATGTCTATCTTGACCTCCTCTATTTTCGTGGTCAGGGTCCCCTGGCACTGTGCTATGGCATCGAGCACTCTGAGCTCCGACGCTGTAGGTTCCGAGCCGGAAGTGGAGGGCTCGGCGCCATTTTCCACTGGCGCGTCTTTGTCTGGCTGTTTATATTTCGCGAGTTTAGCGGCCGCTTCTTTCGCAGTTTTTGGGGGAGACATGTTCCCAGTGAGTTCTGCGTCCTCTGGAACGAGTATGGTGCAAAAATCTGGCGGTGCTGTAGCAGGATTATGTATTCAGGATACGATGAGGCCTGGAGCTCTCACTCCAAACGTCCGCTCACATTGCTCTCCAGGCCACGCCCCCGGAGATCCATGTTTACATGCATGGATCTCCGTTTTTTCACTGCGGGGGGGCATTGCGGGTAGCCGGCGGAGATCGAGTCTGCTCTACCCGCTCCCTGCCTCCCCCGGACACAGTGAGTGCGCGAGCGTGCCTCCGGTGGTGCGCGCATGCTCACAGCGCGCGATCTGGCAGCCGCCGTCATATGACGGCGATTTGCCTAATAGAGCCATTGTGTCGCCGTCAACCTGCGGTTGGCGGTCGGCAAGTGGTTAAACAGGTTTGGGGATAGTGAGTTTTGGAAGAAAAGAGGTATAATTACACTGAAACAAATATATGATCATAATAAATTACAGGCATTTGAATCACTAAGTC
This sequence comes from Glandirana rugosa, assembly GCA_018402905.1. NCBI lineage: Eukaryota > Metazoa > Chordata > Amphibia > Anura > Ranidae > Glandirana > Glandirana rugosa. Next base: position 204,125 of record BLSH010052927.1, on the reverse strand, counting down.
AACGCTATGATATCCCGTATAAATACTTCTATTAATATTTACAGTTAAGATATGCGCTTCAGTCTCAGTTTGGTAGTCAGGATCCAAAAATATCCAAATACCCCTTGATAGGTATATTAAGATCACAAGGACCAAAAGGCCTAAAATCCGTTTTATACTCTCAACTGCTGAGGGCTAAACTAGGTGGTATGCCACTTAAAATTAAAGATATAAAGTTTAAGAACTGTGCAATGGAAAACAAATAAACGTGGCTATGTGTGGCTGCTGGTATGTAATCACAAATTGTGAAAAATGGTAAAAATAATAACTAAATTAACCGCGCTAACACATAATAGGGAATGGAAACAAACTCTCCCTTATCTGTCAAAGAGACTAGTACCTATTCACTAGCTACTCTGCCAAATATATGGTAAACTACTGCTCAGCAATGTGAGAGAGAAAAGGGGGAACAGCACTACCCCCCCAACAAGGCTGTGATGTAATGTGCTAATAAAGGTGCAGTAGTGCACCATATCTTAGATATAGGGAACTGTTAACATAGGAGGAGTATCAAATGCATACCTTCCAAGCAATTGGTTAGATGTGGCATAGAAATAAAATAAACATATTGTCACATAAGTGTCATACAAATAAAGTGCAAATGCAAACACTGGTGCAAAATGAAATATATATATATATATATATATATATATATATAGAAACAGTGTTTCTGTGCAAAAAAGTCTTCCAGGGTCTTGTCTCTTTAAACTGACGTGAATAGACAGTTCCATAGACTAAAATGTCCCAGTGATGATCCTCTCATTCCAAACTGTGATAGATAGAAAGCCTTCACCATCGCACCCAGTGGTATATCCTACTCACCGGATATTATTGATTTCCATCACAGAAATCAAAGCAAACTCTGTAAAGATATACTCGGATGGCAGCCCCCTTGGATGTCTCCGCAATCCTAGCAAAGTAATTAGCACATTACATCACTGCCTTGTTGGGGGGTAGTGCTGTTCCCCCTTTTCTCTCTCACATTGCTGAGCAGTAGTTTATCATATATTTGGCAGAGTAGCTGGTGAATAGGTACTAGTCTCTTTGACAGATAAGGGAGAGTTTGTTTCCACTCCCTAATATGTGTTAGCGTGGTTAATTATTTATTATTTTTAAAATTAAAGATAGGTGGCAGGAGGTAATCCCTGATATTAACAAGAAATGGAATACAATTTGCTCCTTGCAAAAGGTAGTATCTCCTGCTATTAATAATCAATTAATTCAGTTATATATTATTTATCAAACATATTTAACCCCTCAGAAAATGTATAGGATTGGGAGAATGACCTCATCAGATTGCAGACGATACCATCAGCCAGAGGCGGACTTTATACATTTGATGTGGTCATGCCCTACGGTGGCCGAATATTGGCAACAGGTGACAGACAAATTAACCAATATTATGGTGGTACCGTGTACTCTGGAGATATGCAGATTGGGACTATTGGAAGTAGGAGAATGGTCAATATATAATAGAATTATGTTGCAAGAAACCTTATCCTTAGCATGTAAACAAATATCGATATGATGGATGCAACCGTTGGCCCCAACTGTAAATCAATGGATTGGAGCGACCAACCAGATAATACCTTATGAAAAAATAATGTATGAACATAGAGGGATACCTAATAAGTATTTTAAAATATGGGATATATGGTGTAACTCCTTGACGACCCTTGAATAAGATGAAAAGTAATAAATTATAAATTGAGTTATTAAGGGAAGGAACAAGACAATTGGGAAGTGGGAAGTTGGATGGTGATTAAAACAATAATATGGTGTGGGGAATGTATTAAATTAAGTTGTGTTTAAGTAAAAGAAATTGACATGAAATTGCTGTAATGGAATTGTATGTTATACTTCCTGTTGAAACTAATGCAATAAAATTTTTTTTAAAAAAAATAATATAACTGCGTACTAACATTTTTATGTAAAGTTGTTCCAGGGTGAATCCGATTGCCTCTCGGGGGATCAGGAAGGAGTTTTTCCCCCGCTATAGCAAATTGGATCATGCTTTGCTGGGGTTTTTTGCCTTCCTCTGGATTAACTATGGGTGAAGGATTGTATATGGGATTGTATAGTTATATATAATTTTTCTATTTTGCAGGGCCTGAGGGCCTGAAACTTTGAAGCTGAAATCCATGGTTCTCCTAAAAGATGGCTGAGGGAGGATGTCCATGACTCCTCTCTGGTATCGAGGAGGAAGGTGACACTGGCTAGTGCCCTGTGGCCAGGGCCTTGTGAGTACAGACCCCCCCAAAGAATCCTAGAGACTGGTGTTACCAAATCCCCTCTTGGTGCTAGAAGTCAGTATACTGGGTCTACGCTAAAGGGGACACTGGCTAGTGTCCTGAAGAAGCAAGATCCACAAAATTGTCTTCTGCTACAAATTGACTTTGCTTTATTCTGTACAGTCTACTACACAGTTCTACTAAGAAAATTGTCCTCACGTGAATAGTTAATTTGGAGTATCCTACTAAATCCCTTCTCCTATCCAAGTTCTCCAAATAAAACAAAAAAAAAAAACGCAACCCCTAGACTGGTTTTTGGAGACAATGAGCGAAAGAGTGTGTGCACCTGGCTGTGTGGTTAAACAGTACCCTGCGACTGGCTGTGGGTTAAACAGTGGGAGGTCCGGGCAAACACATTATTAAAGTGGCTCCTCCGGGAGTAGCGCTACACTGGCATTAGTTTTACCAGGCGGGAAGTGAGTGACAAACTGCAATAAGGATACAGACTGCAAAACATGCATTTTTGCCTGTGTTGAATTTAAATTTAGTTACCGCTCTGTTTACATTGGAAGTGATCGGCTGTGAAGTAGATCACAGCCGATCACAAGGTATCAGCCACCGGCTGGCGGCTGATACCTGTGCCTGTGACAGGCAGTGTTCCCTAGGAACACGCTGCCACCGACACGAACGCACAGTGCGCTCCCGATCGCGTGCATGCGCAGTGTGGATCGGGGAAGTGCCATTTGTGATCAGCCGTGACTTTGTCACGGCCGATCACATGGTAAACAGCCATGCCCAATGGCTGTTCACCCCCGTCGGTGACGCGGCGTGTCCTGGGGACACCGACAGAGCCGGGATGCGCGCGCCCGATCGCACGGAATCCCGGCTTAAAGGGGCGACGTCATATGACGTCCGCCCGGAACGAGAGCCGCTTCGCCGTCATTTGATGCCGGGCAGACGGCAAGCGGTTAACTACCACTGAGTTTTTTATTTGTTGCACTATACATTAAAAAAGATCGAAAATTTTGTAAAAACAACATGCTTTTTTCTTCATTTCGGTTATAAAATTTTGCAAATTAGTAATTTTTCTTCATACATTTTTGCCAAAATTTATACTGCTACATATCTTTAGTTAAAATAACTCAAATTAGTGTATATTATCTGGTCTTTGTGAAAGTTATAGAGTCTACAAGCTATTGTGGCAATCATTGAGAAATTGATCACACCTGATGTACTTAAGAGAGGGGTATGTGGTGTGGCGCTTACTCAATAAAAATATATAAAAATATAGTAAAAATACAGGTGTATGTAGTTACATAGGCTGCTGCCCCCACCAAGATCTAGCAAGCTAGATAAGAGAGTGGTGATTAGAATATATTGGTGGTATTGGCACTGCCTAGGGATTCAATTCCAAAGAAGATATATATTCAGTATAGGAAGGGGTTGTTCCAGATATCCCCGACCAAAAAAGTGTGTGTTTATAAAATCAATTATGCTCTGTGTGAAAAAGTGCTAGTGCAGTATAAAAGCTTTTCCAGAATAGAAAACCAGGAGATAAAGGAAATGTAGTGCACTTAATATATAAATAATCACTGTAATATATCTCTAAATATGTAAACTCAATATAAAGTAATAAAGTGCTGAAATAGTTGTGAGAACAATGAAACGACAGTGACAATGGTGTATGCAATAGGTGAATCAGCAATAACACAAGGTAAAAATATTATTATTAAGTAAAAAATAGTAATAAAGCAATGATGTGCACAATTAATAAAAGTGCTTCTTTAAAATGGTCAGAGTTCATACGAAGGCATACAGGCCGGTAAATAGATAAAAGCGTCTCAAGGAAAGGTGCTGCATGCAAAGATCATTAATAAGTAGACAGGTGCAGGGTGGTGGGTAACTGGAGCAATAAATGAAAGTGCTCCCCTCCGACATACACCCCACTAACTGCGTCACCCAATTCCTAGGCTTCACCGGTCTTTCTCCAATCCAGATTCGGGGCCCGCTCCTCCGCAATGGTTGCGGGTAGCATGCATGGGAATATAGTATTCACGAGGGGTTAGTACAAAGCAACGTTTTATAATACAGCCAGCTAGTAGTAACTCACATTTAGGAGAAGGGAACTCAGAACCGAGTGACCAGAACTTCCTTGCGTTCCAACGGGGTTGCTACCGGAAGTGCGTAGGACGTTGGCTTGGCTCCACCTGACGCGTTTCGTCATCAAGACATCATCAGAGGCGGTGCCAGCCAACCGCACACTCCGGTCTATATATGCAAGCTAGTTATTGATCACCTGACCCCGGCGGCCATCTTGGTACTCCAAAACTGAAGCCTAACCAGTGTTCATCATACTTCCCAATAGACAAGGAGCGTATACAATAGCATTTTATTACAAATTGCATGGTAAAAACAACATTTATTAAAGTGTTTGTTTAAAATTAAAAGCTTAAAGGTAGTGAACTTAAAAATGGGAAAAAAATGTGAAATGACAATATATAGGACTAGAAAAGTTAAAACCGGAATGCGAGTCATTAAAGAGGATGAGAAAATGAAAAAAAAACAGTGGGAACTGTGTTAAAAGATGGGAGGGAATAAACGAAGATAAAGTATGTAAACTATTTTGTTATTAAGAAATGTATTAATATGAGGTTTATTGGTGCGCGGACATTAGGTTTGGGATCTGTCATAAGGAGGATGTATAACAAATTAGTGGCTTGAAAGGACTTGAGGAAAAACATCTGTTATCAGATCGGCAATGGAAGACAACAATATATATATAAAAGATATATGTAAAAAATATATATAAAATATATTAAAATTATATAAATATTTTATTTGTGATTCTTATCATGAAGGTGCGGGCTTGCATAATGGTTTATATATTTTATAGGAAGGCAAACAGAGCAATATATCTATTAAAAGTGTATCTAGGTCAAATATTTATATACCCTATAGATATTATATGCCAGATTAGTCAGACTAGTCATGTTCCCGGCCTATAGCAGTTAGTGGGAAGGATTGGTCTTTAATCATTCGTAATGAAACAGTTGAGATCAATATCAATGTTCAGTCCTTTGGGCTGCATAGAGTCCAAGGTGTAGATTCATCTTGTTTCATTCTGTGATACCAGTTTATTTCTGTCACCACCTCTCCAGTACTCTTTTATGTGATCAATCCCGTAAAAAATCATGACACTTGGATCTTTCTTATGCGCCACTTTAAAGTGCCTGGAAAGGCTATGGTTGGGATAACCTTTTTTAATATTTCTGATATGTTCTCCAATTCTGACCCAGAGAGGTCTCGTGGTCCTCCCTACATACTGATATCGACATGGGCACTCAATGACGTAAGTTACATGTGAGCTCTTGCAAGTGATCAACTGATTGATTTTGAATTGTTTACCCGTAGAAGTAGAATGGAAGCACTCTTTCCTTCTTGGTTGAGATTTGCTTCTTTTGCATGGCAGGCATTGTTGGCAATGGAAGAATCCCTTCAAATTCGTTAATAATTCAATCCTCTTTGGGGGGTTTACCACATTGTGGACTAGCTTTCTCCTCATATTAGGAGCCCTCCTATAGATGAACCTAGGTTTATTAGGTAAAATGCTTTTGAGGGTCCTATCAGATTTTAAAATAGGCCAGTGCCGCTTGATAATACTTTTCAGTTGTCTGTATTGTTTACTGTATCCGGTAGAGAAGGCAAATTCAGCTTTATTCTCTTTTCTGTTTGTTGATTTCTCCAGCAGTTTCTTACGATCCATGTTTTTGATTTCATTTTTTAATTTCTTCAGTTCACTCTCCTTATATCCCTTCTCTACAAACTTGCTGATCAGACTTTCTGCTTGTGTTTCATAATCAGTGATAAGGCTGCAGTTTCTCCTAATCCTCATCATCTGCCCCTTCGGGACATTTTTGATCCACTGTGGATGGTGGCAGCTCTTGGTTGGAATGTAACCGTTTCTGTCCGTTTTCTTAAAAAACGTCTTAATACGTAATTGGTTGTTATCCTTAGAGATTTTCAAATCCAGGTAGTCCACTTCTTCCTTATGCCAGGTACCTGTAAACTTTATCCCAAATAAATTATTGTTTATTTCATGAAAAAATTCTTCCAAACTAGACTCTGTGCCCCTCCAGATTAGTATAATGTCATCTATGTATCGCTTATAAAAAAACAGATTGGGTATGTTGTTTTTGAAGATTGCTTCCTCCTCCCATCTGCTCATAAAGATGTTGGCTACGCTAGGGGCATATTTAGCCCCCATCGCAACTCCCTTGGTTTGGGCAAAGTATGCCCCATCATGCCAGAAATAGTTTTAGCCCATTGCTAGGTTTAATCCTTCCAGTAGAAATGAGATTTGCTGCTGTTTTAGGTTGGTATATTTGTGTAGTGCCCAGTCCACACTATTGAGTTCGTCATTTTGTGCTATATTGGTATACAGGGATTCCACGTCGATAGTTACCAATAAATCTTCATCTCTTACTTCTATATCCTGGATTTCTGTGATTAATTGTATGCTGTCCCTCTATAGGTCGGAGTTTTTGGGACAATAGGCTGTAAAAATTCGTCCAGGTATTCCCCTAGTCTGGATAGGATCGAATTAATGCCACTAACAATTGGTCTTCCTGGTGGCTTTTGTAGATCTTTATGTATCTTAGGGAGGTAATAGATGACCGGGGTTTTAGTAGTTTTGGGTAACAGATATTTGCCCTCCTTCTTGTTGATCAATCTTTTGTCTTTCCCTTTCTTGATGTATGCTTTAATCTTTTTAACAAGCTCCTTTTTAGAGTTCTGTTTTAATTTCTTGTATGTGTCCTCCTTGTTTATCAAGTTGTTCATTTCATCCTCGTAGTCTTGCTTGTTTAGTATAACAACTCCGCCACCTTTGTCGGCAGGTCTTATGACTATATTCTTTTACTTTTCGAGATCTCTGATAATGTTCCAAATATTCTTATCTTTAGTCTTCTGTATTTTTAGATTCCGTATGTCCTCCTCCACCATCTTCCTAAACACCTCCAGACTTTCATTGCCCGTAACTTTAGGGTTAAAGGTAGATTTGTTTCTCAGTGAGGTGTGTGTAAACTCTCCTTCCTGTGTGTGCATATTCCTCTGACTAGGTTTGTTTGCAAAAAACTTCTTAATGTTCATCTTCCTAATGAACTTCTGGAGGTCTATGTAGGCCTCAAATTTGTCCACATTCTTGTGAGGGGCATATTTTAATCCTAGGTCCAAAATGTTCAATTCCTCTTCCGTAAATATGGTGTCGCTCAGTTTGAAGATCCCTTTCCCTAATGTTCACGTCTTCTTTTTCTTCTTTCCTCCTCATTTACCTCTGTTTCGTTTCCTTTGTCCCATCCGTATTGTCTCGTGGGGAAATCCGGTCCCCTCCAATTCCTCTGTGGTCTCCATGTGACTTCTCTCGGTGTTCGGGGTGGTCTGTCTCTGTATTCTCCATGGTTCATACCATATCATTTACATATATAAATAAGCAACATATGCAGCGCCGATAATGAGGTAGATAAATGACAGTTCTTCACTTGAAGCATGGATAACACATATTCTTATAGATACTCAGTGAAAAAATCTTGATGTAAAACAATGGGTGGAGGCTTACCAGATGATGGTAAAATATGCGCGGTGTTTAGTATTGGTCATCCACGGTTATGGGTCATCACATCTGCTGGTGTCAGGTGCAAGGTGGAATCCGTCCTGAAACGACCTCAGGTGTTGTAGGGGGATGGTCCTGGGTCTTGGTGGTCCGTTACTCCTGATCCATATGAGGGGGGGGAGGAGGGCTCCAGGAAAACCTCAGGTCACACTTCAAAACATCCGGTGTCTCAGAATCCAATGTGCATGAGTGGAGGAAAAAAGGAACACCCAATCGTGTAATTGACAGTAAATAGATGGAGTAATAGCCGCGACGTATACAACGAATAAATATATACATTTACTATACCATAC
>BLSH010052927.1:168797-179535 GCA_018402905.1 Glandirana rugosa | reverse complement strand
GAGTAGTAGAATGTATTTTGGGGGGTAATTTTTTCTATGTACATGCTATGTGTTGGAAATATCTTATAAATGGACAACTTTGTGTAAAAATAAAAGCGTTTTTCATTTTTTCCCCACATTTTCCAAAAACTACTGGAAAAAAAATGACTCATTATGCCCCATTGATTATACATTGGGACGTTTGCTTTCCAAAATGGGGTCATTTTGTGGGCAATTCCATTGTCCTGGTGCTCCAGGACCTGCAAAAGTGTAATAGGTAGGTGGTTGAGAAATGAGATGTGTAATTTGTATTTGTACTCGTAGAACGCCAGAAGGTGCTAGTTCAATGTTAGGCCTCTGTATGTGGCCAGACTGTGTAAAAGTCTTACACATGTGGTATCGCCTTACTCGTGGGGAGTAGAAGAATGTATTTTGGGGTGTAATTTTTGCTGTGTACATGCTATGTGTTGGAAATATCATATAAATGGATAACTTTGTGTAAAAAAAAAGCGTTTTCATTTTTTTCCCACATTTTCCAAAAACTACTGGAAAAACATGATATGTTCAAAAGACTCATTATGCCTCATAGATTATACGTTGGGGTGTTTTCTTTCCAAAATGGGGTCATTTTGTGAGCAATTCCATTGTCCTGGTGCTCCAGGACCTTCAAAAGTGTAATAGGTAGTTGAGAAATGAGATGTGTAATTTATGCTTGTAGAACGCCTGAAGGTACTAGTTCAATGTTGGGCCTCTCTATGTGGTCAGGCTATGTAAAAGTCTCACACATGTGGTATCGCCATACTCAGGAGGAATAGCAGAATGTATTTTGGGGTGTCATTTTTGCTATGTACATGCTATGTGTTGGAAATATCTTATAAATGTTCAACTTTGTGTAAAACAAATGCGTTTTCATTTTTTTCCCACATTTTCCAAAAACTACTGGAAAAAAATGAACCATTCAAAAGACTCATTATGGCTCATAGATTATTAGTTGGGGTGTTTGCTTTCCAGAATGGGGTCATTTTGTGGGCAATTCCATTGTCCTGGTGCTCCAGGGCCTTAAAAAATGTGATAGGTCGTCATGACATTAGATGTGTAATTTATGTCCCTAGAATACCTGACGGCACTCCCTGCATGTTGAGCCTCTGCATGTGGCCAGGCTGTGAAAAAGTCTGAGACATGTGGTATCTCCATACTCAGGAGGAGTAGCAGAATGTGTTTTGGGGTGTAATTTGTGGTATGCATATGCTGGGTGTGAGAAATAACCTGTTACAATGACAATTGTGTGGGGAAAAAAAAGAAAAGAAAAAAAATCTTCATTTTGTAAAGAATTGTGGGAAAAAATTACAACTTCAAAAAATTCACCATGCCTCTTACTAAATACCTTGGAATGTCTACTTTCCAAAAAGGGGTCATTTGGGGGGGGGGGGGGTATGTGTACTTTCCTGGCTTGTTAGGGTCTCAAGGCTGTCAGTATATCATGTGTGATCAGGTGTGATCAATTTTCAATGATTGGCACCATAGCTTGGGGACTCTATAACTTTCACAAGGAAAAAATAATATACACTTATTTGGGTTATTTTTACCAAAGATAGGAAGCAGTATACATTTTGGCCAAAATTTACAAAGAAAAATTACTAATTTGCAAAATTTTATGACAGAAACAAAGAAAAAGGCATTTTTTCAAAAAAATTTCAATTTTTTTTATTTATAGCACAACAAATAAAAAAAAAACCTAGTGATTAAATACCACCAAAAGAAAGCTCTATTTGTGTGAAAAAAAGGACGCAAATTTCATATGGGTACAATTGTTGCATGACTGAGTAATTGTCGTTCAAAGTGTGATAGCGCTGAAAGCTGAAAAATGGCCAGGACAGGAAGGGGGTTTTCGTGCCCGGTACTGATGTGGTTAAACTGAACACTGAATGAATGCTTAAATGTGTGTTTGGTAATCTGCTTTTGTTAATGCTGTTTAAACTACATCTGTAGCCATGTTCATAAAATTGGGTATTTAGCCTATAAGCCTTACCTAAATTTTGTTTTCCCTTATCTTTACAATCTTGCCCTCCTTGGCCTTTGTTGCATTTTAATTACAGTGTTAGAAGTTTTCTGTGATAGCTGTGTGGATAATATCATCTCCTTATTGATTAATTGTCCACTTCCACCCCCACCCATTACAGTATAAAACCAAGCTCTGCTTACGGGGGATAGCATTGCAGGGGGTTCTTCCAAAAAGTGGGGTTCTTTAAATAAGTGGGCACTTCTGCTTGTGCACTATTCATATGAATGCTGCTTCTCACTCTTCACAAGTATGTCTGCATTGCTGATCGCTCCACCCAAAAACTGAAACATTGCTATCTGCCTTTACCTTTATTTATTTGCAGTGTTAGAAGTTTTCTGTGATAGCTGTGTGCCTAATATCATCTCCTTATTAATTGTCCACGTCCACCCCCACCCATCACAGTATAAAACCAAGCTCTGCTTAAGGGGGAGAGCATTTCAGGGGGTTCTTCCAAAAAGTGGGGTTCTTTAAATAAGTGGGCACTTCTGCTTGTGCACTATCCATATGAATGCTGCTTCTCTCTCTTCACAGGTATGTCTGTATTGCTGATCGCTACACCCAAATACTGAAACATTGCTATCTGCCTTTGCCTATGCTTTTTAACATTGGTAAATCTGTTTTTACTAGCTTTATCTTTCTTAAACTGTACACTGAATGACTGCTTAAATGTGTCTTTGGTAATCTGCTTTTGTCACTGCTGTTTAAACTACATCTGTAGCCATGTTCATAACATTGGGATGTTTATTTAGCCTATAAGCCTTACCTAAATTATGGTTTCTCTTATCTTTACAATCTTGCCCTTCTTGGGCTTTGTTGCATTTTAATTGCAGTGTTAGAAGTTTTCTGTGATAGCTGTGTGCCTAATATGATTTCCTAATTGATTAATTGTCCACTTCCACCCCCACCCATCACCAATCTCTGCTTACGGGGGATAGCATTGCAGGGGGTTATTCCAAAAAAGTGGGGCTCTTTAAATAAGTGTTCACTTCTGCTCTTGCACTATCCATCTGAACACTGCTTCTATCTCTTCACAGGTATGTCTGTATTGCTGATCACTCCACCCAAAAACTGAAACATTTCTATCTACCTTTGCCTATGCCTTTTAACATTGGTATGTCTGTATTGCTGATCGCTACACCCAAAAACTGAAACATTGCTATCTGCCTTTGCCTATGCCTTTTAACATTGGTAAATCTGTTTATACTAGCCTCATCTTCCTTAAACTGAACACTGAATGACTGCTTAAATGTGTGTTTGGTAATCTGCTTTTGTTACTGCTGTTTAAACTACATCTGTAGCCATGTTCATAACATTGGGTTGTTTTTCTAGCCTATAAGCCTTAGCTAAATTATGATTTCTCTTATCTTTAAGAGAAACATTGCTATCTGCCTTTGCCTATGCCTTTTAACATTGGTAAATCTGTTTATACTAGCTTCATCTTCCTTAAACTGAACACTGAATGACTGCTTAAAGCGGAGTTCCACCCAAAAATGGAACTTCCGCTTTAAGCACTCCTCACCCCCTTACATGCCACAGTTGGCATGTCATTTTTTTTGGGGGGGGGGTGTGTCCCCAGGTTTCAGAGGGACTTCCTGTCCCTCTTCCACCTTCCGCCTCTGGGCCGCCTAGGCGACTCCTCCTAGGCGGCCCTTCCCTCCTGGCAATCTTCTGGGACACGTCACAGGTCCCAGAAGATTGCCTGGCCACTAGGGATGCGCATCGGGACTCGTGCATGCACAGTGGGTGCCCGGCCGTGAAGCCAGGCCGGGTGCCCACACTAGGAATGGCGGGGCCTTCGGGAGGAGCGGGGAGACGAGCGAAGCTTCGGGAGCATCCGTCGCTGGACCGGGAGACAGGTAAGTTACTGTTTATTAAAAGTCAGCAGCTACACTTTTTGTAGCTGCTGACTTTTAATAAACAAAAAACAGTGTGGAACTCCACTTTAAATGTGTCTTTGGTAATCTGTTTTTGTCACTGCTGTTTAAACTACATCTGTAGCCATGTTCATAACATTGGGATGTTTATTTAGCCTATAAGACTTACATAAATTATGGTTTCTCTTATCTTTACAATCTTGCCCCTCTTGGCCTTTCTTGCATTTTAATTGCAATGTTAGAAATGTTCTGTGATAGCTGTGTGCCTAATATAATATCCTAATTGATTAATTGTCCACTTCCACCCCCACCCATCACAGTATAAAACCAAGCTCTGCTTACGGGGGATAGCATTGCAGGAGGTTCTTCAAAAAAAGTGGGGTCCTGTAAATAAGTGGGCACTTCTGCACTTGCACTATCCATCTGAACGCTGCTTCTCTGTCATCACAGTTATGTCTGTATTGCTGATTGCTCCACCCAAAAACAGAAACATTGCTATGTGCCTTTTCCTATGCCTTTTAACATTGGTAAATCTGTTTATACTAGCTTCATCCTTCTTAAACTGAACACCGAATGACTGCTTAAATGTGTCTTTGGTAATCTGCTTTTGTCATTGCTGTTTAATCTACATCTGTAGCCATGGTCATAACATTGGGATGTTTATTTAGCCTATAACACTTACATAAATTATGGTTTCTCTTATCTTTACAATCTTGCCCCCCTTGGCCTTTGTTGCATTTTAATTGCAGTGTTAGAAATGTTCTGTGATAGCTGTGTGCCTAATATAATCTCCTAATTGATTAATTGTCCACTTCCACCACCACCCATCACAGTATAAAACCAAGCTCTGCTTACGGGGATAGCATTACAGGAGTTTCTTCCAAAAAAGTGGGGTTCTTTAAATAAGTGGGCACTGCTCTTGCACTATCCAATTGAACGCTGCTTCTCTCTCTTCACAGGTATGTCTGTATTGCTGATCGCTCCACCCAAAAACTGAAACATTGCTATCTGCCTTTGCCTATGCTTTTTAACATTGGTAAATCTGTTTATACTGTCTTCATCTTGCTTAAACGATTGTTTGAGTCTGGGTTGGCGCTCCCCTGATATAATGGTGTGCCAAATTCTTATTTATCTATAGTAGGTATCTCTTTCATATATGGTGCTGATTGTGGGTATAGAGTAAAACATGTTATAAGTAATGGTAACCAAAATTTAAAATGCTAGTGTGCCAATATCGCTATGTAGTGATGGGGTGAGTATTTTTGGAATGTAATACTGGAAACAGATGTGCCTTGCTAAATAAAATGATCTAAATAAAATGCTAAATAAAATGATCTGTCCCCCTAACTTTCAGTAAATAAACGTATTAATGTGCTAGTATCGCGTTGTCATGTGACAACCCCAGTTGCACACAGTCCAAGTATAAAAAGAATACAAAGAATACTGCTGACAGTGCTTATCGTTTTGTAGATACAGGCTAAAGCGACTATATCACTTTCCTAAAAAAGTGATAATGTGCTAGTATCATATATGTATTCACGTTGCCCTGATATTTTAAGGTGCTTGTACAAAGTGATATATAGAGGTTCTGATAAATCTCTACATAAAATGCATCCAACAATAGTGTTAAAAGTAATAATGTGCTAGTATTGATGTGCTAGTATCACAGAAAACAAAGATAGATATCCCAAGTTACTATGATATTAAAGTGCTTATGCAAAGTGATATATAAGGTGCTGGTGAGTCTCTTCAAAAAATATATCCAATGAAAATAATGTGCTAGTATTAATGTGCTAGTATTACAACTTGCAAAAACGTAAAACTTTGAGTCTGTTGCACTTAGTCCTCTATCTGTTCACAGCAATAGCCAACATCTATTTCTCAATGGTGCAATTAAGTGTCCATAAGATATGGTCCAAAATACATAAATCCTTAGTGAGACACGCGCGCTCCCCGATTGCCACCACACAGGGGTAAAGCGCAGAGGCGCCTGTCTCAGGCAGGTGTGTCAGGGGTCCTCTGATTGGTGGTTGGTCTCTCCTCTCCAGATTTTTTCTCCCGGGGATATTTCTCCAACAGGTTGTCTCCTTTCCCAGGCGGGTCCCAGGTCCTATGGGCAGATGGTGATCTTTCCTTCACGGTGTGAGTTCCAGGGGGTTGGTATAGTGATGGATCCTCCAAATTGTGTGGGATGTCCAATTCATGGAAGGAATGGGAACAACTCCATAGCGTGATTCAGTTTTAAAATGAGGTTTATTTCTTAGAACAAAAATATCATACACAAGTCCAATCATGCAGTATGCTCCCAAACAAAAGAAAAAACAGTCACTCTGTCGTCCAGGCCACTTTCCTCCTAGTGTGTAGGTAAATCCTCCCTATTGATGAAGGCATATACACACTTCCTCCATGTGTTGTTGCACTTCACTAGGTGGAACCGGAAGTGTCTGGGTAAGACCGGAAGGTGGCCTGGACGACAGAGTGACTGTTTTTTCTTTTGTTTGGGAGCATACTGCATGAATTAGCCCATCTATGATGACATTTTTTGCATTAGAATTTACCCCTCTAAACGAAAGGGGAGGTGATGTGGATAAATTGCTCCTTCAAAAGGAAGCAAAGTGCATATTTAATTTATCTGCTACAAAATATCCTGGGTTAAATGAGGTCATGAATTTCAAACCGTTTCTATGACCTGCTGTCCTCCTTATCTATGCCCAAATAGGGCAAATAAGGACATTTGCCTCAGTGAATTGAGGACCTTCTGCCTTGCTTTGGGATAAATGGTGGGCTGATGTGAAACCTCTCACTAATACCTTGATGAATATTAAGGATCAATATGTTTTGTAAAATATTTGTATATATTTTTTTGTTTTGTATTTTTTGTTTTTTGGTCGTGTAAACATTGGTTGCTGTGTTAAAAAAAAATAATTTTTTGCTTTCTCCATGTTGGGAGTTGATATGGAACCATATTTTGTGGTGGTTCCTTGGTCTCAGGTAGACAACCATATGGACGCCTGGGCCACTATCTGGACTATGTTCAAGTGCCCATTGTGCCCAGCGGTCCCTGCTAATCCATCTTTAACAAACAAACCTCACAAGAGTAAAGCTAGGTTAATATAAGGAGTCTATTTTAAAAGTTCTTCTCTCCCTTAGTCATAACTGAGGGCACCTAATTAAAAGTGCATAAAAATAAAAGTAAAATAAATTACTTTCCAATATGGAAGAAAGAAAAAAATGATTTAGTTCATAATGCATTTGGTCATCTGTGACCCTATGTACCTCTATAATAGTAAAAGGAAAAAAAATTGCATATAATCTCTATGTCATACGTCTCTTATTTGTTAATTCCCAAATCAATTTTTCAAATTTTTCTATATACTCTTATGGAGATTTTCTAAAATGGCCGTTACAATTTCTGACTGTGTGCACCTCGCAGGTTCAGAAAAATAACTGTGAAGCAGCAGTTCACTGTATAATATAACTCATTATATTATAACTCATTTTGGTCACAAAATCTTCCTCTTTAACCACTTCAATACCAGGCACTTAACACTTCCCGCCCAGACCAATTTTCAGCTTTCAATGCTGTTGCGATTTGAATGAGAATTGCGCGGTCGTGCGACACTGTACCCAAACAAGGTTTTTATCATTTTGTTCCCACAAATAGAGCTTTCTTTTGGTGGTATTTGATCACCCCTGCAGTTTTTATTTTTTGCGCTATAAAAAAAAAGGCCGAAAATTTTGAAAAAAAAAACCATTTTTCTTTGTTTTTCTCACAAAACTTTGTATAAAGTACATTTTCTCCTTCACTGATGTGCGCTGATGTGGCTACACTGATGGGCATTGATGAGGCTACACTGACGGGCACTGATGAGGCAGTAAAGATTGGCACTGATGAGGTGGCACTGATAAGGTTGCACCGATGATGGGGCACATATGCAGCACTGATGGGCGGCACTGACAAGCAACACTGATGGGCACTGATACGTGGCACTGATATGCGGCACTGATGGACACTCATAGGCGGCACTCATAAGTGGCACTGGGCACTGATGGGCACTGATAGGTGGCACTTTTAGGTGGCACAGGTGGGCACTTTTAGGTGGCACAAGTGGGCACTGATAGGTAGCACAGGTGGGCACTGATAGGTGGCACAGGTGGGCACTTATAGGCGGCAGTGGTGGGCACTGGTACAACAAGCACTGTTAGGGATGGCACTGGCAGGCATCATACATGGGCACAGTGCCATCCCTACAGTGCACAATATTGCCCTTACCTGGTGGTCTAGTGGGGGCTTCCTGGTGATCCTGGGCGGCCTCTGTGATCCTTCCCTGTTGGTCCTGGGCGGCCTCTTTGTGATGTCCGGGGGGGGCTCCCTGGTGGTCCTGGGCAGGCTCCCTGGTGGTCCAGTGGGGTGATCCTGAGGGTGGCTGCGCTGATAAATGTTCAGCGCAGCCCCCCCTGTCTGCAGACCTGAGCAGAGGAAAAGCCGATAAACGGCTCTTCCTATTTACACTGTGATCAGCCGTGATTGGTCACGGCTGATCCCATGGTAAAAGGCTTCGGATCAAAGCCTTTTACCTCGGTTGGTAATGCGGTGGGTCAGTCTGACCCACGGCACCACCGATCGCCGCGATGCACCCCCCCCAGGGGCGCGCGATCGCGGATTATCCTGAGGACGTCAATAGACGTCCAGTCAGGATAATGAACCACCCACCCGGACGTCATTTCTCTATACTCCGTGCAGGAAGTGGTTAAATAAATCAATAGAGTCTAGTTATCCTTATTCTAATTCAAACTGATTATGGCCCAAATAATACCCTCTCATTAATAATTTCTTTAAATTTACAGACAGATTATTATTAACCACTTCCCGCCTGGCGTATTGACAAATGACGTCCAGGCGGGTGGTTCGTTATCCTGACTGGATGTCTATTGACGTCCTCAGGATAATCCGCAATCGCGCGCCCCCGGGGGCGCGCATCGCGGCGATCGGTGGTGCTGTGGGTCAGTCTGACCCACCGCATTACCGACCGAGGTAAAAGGATTTCGCATTACAGCCGTGACCAATCACGGCTGATCACAGTGTAAATAGTAAGAGCCATTTATCGGCTTTTCCTCTGCTCAGGTCTGCAGACCTGAGCAGCGGGGAGATGATCAGCTGCTCGCCTAAGGGGGAGGGGCTGTGCTGAACGTTTATCAGTGCAGCCCCCCTCAGGATCACCCCACTGGACCACTGGGCAGCCTGCCCAGGACCACCAGGGAGCCCCCCCGGACACCGTGAAGAGGCCGCCCAGGACCACCAGGGAGGGAACATGGAGGCTGCCCAGGACCACCAGGGAGCCCCCACTAGACCACCAGGTAAAGGCAAAATAGTGCACTGTAGGGATGGCACTGTGCCCATATATGATGCCTGCTTGTGCCATCCCTAACATTGCTGTATGCACAGTGCCCACCAGTGCCACCTATCATTGAGCACCTGTGCCACCTATCAGTGCCCACCTGTGCCACCTAAAAGTGCCCACCTGTGCCACCTAAAAGTGGCACCTATCAGTGCCCAGCAGTGCCACCTATCAGTACCCATCAGTGCCCAGTGCCACCTATCAGTGCCGCCTATGAGTGTCCATCAGTGCCGCATATCAGTGCCACGTATCAGTGCCTGTCAGTGTTGCTTATCAGTGCCGCCCATCAGTGCTGCATATGTGCCCATCAACAGTGCAACCTTATCAGTGCCACCTCATCAGTGCCAATCTGTACTGCGTCCTCAGTGCCTGTCAGTCTAGCCTCATCGGTGCCCATCAGTGTAGCCACATCAGTGCCTGTCAGTGAAGGAGAAAACGTACTTTATACAAAGTTTTGTGACAGAAACAAAGAAAAAAATTTTTTTTTTCAAAATTTTCGGTCTTTTTTTATTTATAGCACAAAAAATAAAAACTGCAGGGGTGAACAAATACCACCAAAAGAAAGTTCTATTTGTGAGAACAAAATTATAAAAAGTTTGTTTGGGTACAACATCGCACGACCGTGCAATTCTCGTTCAAATCGCAACAGCACTGAAAGGTGAAAATTGGTCTGGGCGGGAAGTGTTCTAAGTGCCCGGTATTGAAGTGGTTAATGACATATCTTTAAAGACTCCTGGTTGAAATATAACATTTGCCCTTCCATTTCTGCAGAGTTCGTCCTATCATGGATTTTTCAAAATGGCCGTGGCGGCCTCACATGTGTATGGTATGTTTCCATGCGCGGACATATTGCGCTCTTAGAGCGCGATTGGCTAAAAATCAAAATTGATGATGATTGGATGGTGGGGAAATGCGGGCACCCAATAGGCGTCCGCAATCCAGCGGTGACCTCAAGCGCTGCTTGATTGGGGGGGGGTATATAATTCCCCGGAGGCCAGCAGCATAGTTATATGGCTGCTGGCTCTGATGAATGGACACACCTTAAGCTTGTACTTACAAGGTAAAGAACATCAAGACCTCTGTTTCTATGGATGCACTATATTTATCTCTCTATTAATCACGATTACAATCGTTGATTGACCCTTCGTTTCCCCGAAGTTTGATATCTTTTCTGGTTCCTTTCAATTTTCAATGGTGGTTTCTAGTAACGATTATCTCTCTATTTATATCACGTAGGTATCTTTGTCTCCAGAACTACAAGAAATGGAACATTCATGTTCGAATTCCACACAGGTAAGTAGTCTCGGTCGTCGGTATATTGATACGACGACCGGAGGCCCCTTAATATATGGGGGGGGGTTAGTTCGTCGCGAACTCCAGTGGCGACCTAACGCCTGCGGATAACCCACGGGCGTAAAGGGGTG
>BLSH010052927.1:102026-115362 GCA_018402905.1 Glandirana rugosa | reverse complement strand
AATCCTCCACATCTCTAGAATATTTCTTTTGTTTTTTTGCCCTTTGTTCACGTTCCTCTTTCTCAAGATGGGTCTGTAGATTGGAGGATAGGACTCTATATTCATTAGAGCCTTTGTGGGGAGATAATTTTTCCCTGATTTCTTTAATTTCTGTATCTATGATAGGGATACGGTCTTGTTTCCTCCTTACCATAAATTGCAGGAGTTTGATGCCTGCTTCATTGAAGAAGTTGTACCAGGTGGCAAAATCCTGCTCACCCTGGTTGGGAGAAACCTCCCATCTTAGGCTTCTGGGCACCATCTGTTCCCCAATATACTGGTTAAGGAAGGCCACATCCCCCTCTAAATGGAGCTCTGATGTCATTAGATTCTTAAGTCTCATGAATAACCCTCCCACTTCTGTATTTGGACTAGAGGCCACGAAAACCCCATCAGTGGTAAATTTTCTCGTGGCCCTATATTCAAATATATCCATGACTTGGAGGGACTAGGTGTATAGTGCAAGCTGCGGGCCCAAAGTTTGTATGATAATTAGGAAGGTAGGAAGGGGGGGTGCCGCGCTAAGCTTAAAGTAAATGTATGGAGAGCAGCCAAACAACGATCAAACACGTCGTAATACAAATATGGGAAAAAAGGAAAATGTTGGCGCTACTCATTAAAATTGGTAGTGTCCAGGCAATAACCTTATCACAGGTGCCTATAGAGCTTCTGACATAACATATATATACAAGTATGAATTATGGCATATATAGGCAAAATGATTTCACAATAAAGGACAATACAAAAAGCAGCCCCCAGACGACGTCTAATAGGACGAAACGCGTCGGGCGCTGCTGACCCTGAATTGCTGCGTTTTCCTATATTTTACTATCTACAAGCTTGTGGACTTTTTTATCCTCAATAAATTATCCCTCTTGGATGAGGTGGTTTTACACTATGGAGAGTCTGCTCTTCTTTACATAATATCGTGGTGAGTCTAACGGATCAAGCCCCTTGAACACAACCCAGCATACTACCATAGCGGAAGGTGGAGCGAGTAGCGGACGGAGTGATATCCCGACCAGCACGGACAACACCCAACTGGATTGTGTGACGCGACCGTAGAGCACCTCGGACCATCCAGGGGATCAATATATATGTAGGCCTACATATATCTGCAATCTGGTAAGCCTTTCATACATTGGGGCGGGAGAGCCAGGTTATAACACATATTTATTGACCCATCCTTCTCTCCATGTACGGCTGACATCTGGAATACTACCTCTATATTGTACTACCCAAGATTCTCAATTTCAATTTTATCATCAGTTGTGTATATCTACAATACACCAGGAACACAATAGTTCCCTCTGTGGGACCATCTACCTTCTGAAACTCTATAATATGTTTTAGGGACTGTTCATGTCTCAGGAGAAGTTCTGAAACACTTTCAGATCAAAGGACTTTGAGATACAAAACACTTGGCATTCTTTTTGTATTGTCCTTTATTGTGAAATCATTTTGCCTATATATGCCATAATTCATACTTGTATATATATGTTATGTCAGAAGCTCTATAGGCACCTGTGATAAGGTTATTGCCTGGACACTACCAATTTTAATGAGTAGCGCCAACATTTTCCTTTTTTCCCATATTCTCCTATATGTTTGAACAAGAAGCAGTGCCCGAATGCATGGGTGAGGCCCTGATTGTGCTCATACCCAAACCTGGTAAGGACCTAGAGCTCCCAGATTCCTATTGCCCCATCTCCCTCTTGCAGTTAGACATCAAAATATTGGCCAAGGTCCTGGAGATGCAGTTAAGCAAGGTGATTCTTACTCTAATCCATCCAGACCAGGTCGGTTTCATGCCTGCTAAAAATACTACCTTTAACCTGCGTAGAGTGTTTATGAATATACAGGCCAGGCATGACCGGGTTGGTTCGAGAGTCGCAGTGTCCTTGGACACAGCCAAGGCATTCGACTCTGTTGAATGGAATTACCTCTGGGAGTGCCTTGCCCGTTTCGGTTTCAGACCGAGATTCATCAAGTAGATACAATTGCTGTATCGGGCTCCTACCGCCAGGATCTTGGTCAATGGGAGGGTCTTGGAGGCTTTTCCCCTGGCTAGGGGTACACGTCAGGGCTGCCCCTTCTCCCCACTCTTATATGCCCTGACGGTCGATCCTTTGGCGGCTGCTCTGCAGGGGAATCCCGGAATTAAAGGACTGCAAGTGGGCCAGTTGGTGGAGAAGGTTATTCTCTACGCGGACGATATGCTCTTCTATTTGGAGGATGCGGGTCCCTCCCTACAAGCAGCCCTAGCCCTGATAGAACAATTTGGACAATATTCAAAATCAACTGGGACAAATCCCAAATTCTTCCCTTGGACATAGGGGTTCCAACGGTGCAGAAGGCTTCCCTCCCGCTGGCCCAAGTTAGTTCTATCAAATACCTAGGAGTAATTGTTACCTGATCCCCTGACGATTATGTACGGTTAAATATAGAACCTCTTTACACATTACTGAAATCTAAAACTCAGGCATGGGCTAGATTCCCGCTGGGGGTATTGGGCCGTGTCAATTTGATAAAAATGGTGCTTCTGCCAAAACTTTTATATGTTCTCTGGCACGCTCCAGCATATCTACCACTGCAAATTTTCGAAACCCTAATCCTTTATTACTTGGCTGCGCAAGTTTCTCATTTATACCATCTACATAAGGGAGACAGAGACAGATACCTGGCATTGATATGCTCCCCCATCTCCCGTTCAGCTAGGTATCCTCTCCAACTTATCCTGAGGGATATGGGGACTCCCAGGTGCTGGGGCACTGTACAGGCTTAATGTACCACCAGAGTAGGGTATGGGAAGTGGTGAAACATAAGCTTAAAATAGCACCAATGCATAGTCATATGTCCCTCTGGGATAATCCCTGTTTGCAGGAGCTCCTGACCATACCAGATAACGACCTATGGAGGAACAGGGGGGTCATGTACTTATCATATGTTTACTGTGGGGGCATTTTGATATCATTCCAGCAATTTGAAGAATCCTTTGATGTCCCTATCTTCATGCATTTTAGATACCTCCAGCTCCGCCACGCTCTCCAGACCCATTTTGGTGGTTCCCCCTGGATCTGGAACAGATTCAGATTCTGGAGGTGATTTTTGGAACAGAGCCCAAAAGATTAACCTCTATTTTTTACACCAGCCTGCTCCTTCCCTCTGCATAGGCGCTGGCGTACAGACTGAAGGACCCGTGGGCCAGGGATGTGGGGGAGCTGGAGGATGAAGAATGGGAGAAGGCTTTGGAGTCCTGTAAGAAGGTCTCCCCCAGAGTTTCAGACTGCCTCACTCAATTATATGTACTTCATAGAGCACACCTAACTCCCATACGTATGGCCAAATATAGAGCAAACTACAGCCCTCTCTGCCCCAAGTGTTGAAACCCTGAGTGCACCTTCTTTCATTTACTTTGGCAATGCCCTGTGGTACATGACTTTTGGGTGCAAGTGGTAAAATTTATAGATGATGAAATGGGGTCTCCTGGGCATCTTTCCGGAACCTGATCATGACAAATGTCATCACATATTTTTGCAGGAATCTATATTCCAGGCGAGGCTACTGATTGCTCGTAGATGGCTGGGCGCGGAGCCTCCCACCATACATGAATGGAAAGTCACTGTTAATGGTGCAGTACCATATAAGAAAGAAATTTACAAACATAGGGGGTGCCCGGCCAAATACGAAAAAATATGGGGTGCCTGGCTGGAATCGGCTTCCACATGTAATGATTCCATGGAGGACAATGCACACCTGTAGTATATACGGATACTGGGTGGTTGGTTCCTGGCGGGCCCAACGCGAGTTGTGGCGGGCTTGTCCAATCTCGTCCCCTCTTGAGGGTGCCAACCATCGGATGTTTATGTTTGTACATGACACCTGCCTGTGCGTTTTTGATGTAAATGATGCATTGTATACTTACCATTGCCTTGTAACTGTACTTCTTTCTTATTTGAAAGCAAATAAAGTTTGCGTTGTAAGAAAAAAAAGTCCATAATAGTGAAAAAACATGCCACGGTTGTGCAGCTATAAGTGGTGATTTATAGTGTCATCATAATATCTAGTGACTTCAGTGACCTCCACCATTGCCTACACAGGTGTGAGGTGCCGCCATTCAGGACGTTTCTTCTCTTTTATATTGATGATATGCGTGTTTTGAACATTCTTATGTGAGTATTTTTAATCCCTGTATGAAGTTTTAATAGATGTTTGTAGCAGAGAGCACTTTGGTTTACCTTTATCTTTTAATGGCTACATATGAGTAATCATAATTTCATGAGGAAGTCAGTGGTATCCAGGGACAGTAGGAGGAAGAGCCATTTGCCGATGTCAGTCGGAGAGGCATTGTGTCAGGCATATGAGACTCTGTAGTGGGGTCAATAGAAGGCATTGTAGCCAATGGTGGAGGTCACTGAAGTCACTGGATATTATGATGACACTATGAATCACCACTTATAGCTGTTAAACGGTGGAATGTCTTTTCCCTATTTTGGACTTTAATTAACTTTTTGTTTTTCATTTTGGGTTGTGCTACACCAGTTTTTGGTTATTAAGTAAACATCTTGACATTAGAAGTTGGTATGGTCTTAATTACTATATAATTGGGAATTAACAATAACATTGCAATATGAATGAACCCAGAGTGTCAGGGGTGGTGGAGGACTCTCAGAGTGTTGGAGACCAAGGGGGAATGGATTTCTTAAGCAATCCTCAAGAGGGCAGCGCTACATATATTAATACACCGCTTGAAGTGTATTATACACCCCCTTGAAAGAGGACATTATGAGGAAAGCTAGATCTCTTCTAAGGGTAGCCTTCGGGGATACCCAAGTCCAGCTGCTATTTGGGCAAAGTTCTGAATACGATCGGTTTTTCCACTCCCTGGCCCCCCAGAGTTTATCTTCCTTATTTCTCTTTCTTTTTTTTCTTTTTTTTGTGATTTGGAACTTTAATAGTTTTGCAACTAGTTGTTTTTTGTATAACCTTCATTTATAACAGAGTGTACATGTTGTACATGCGGACATATACAGCAATGATACAGAAAAGAAATATTGGTAAGTCAAACCAGTCCGCATGGAGTCCTTACATAAACATATAAAAATTGTGTAATTTACTTTGCTATAACAAAGGGTTCTCCATACCGACTTGGGGGTTGAGAGTGCTGATGATATACTAACAATAGAGTGGGATCCCTTTACCTCCAGCTAATGTGCCGGGGTATAACACCCCAGGGCACGCGTGTCTCCAGATCGTCCCGCCCTGGTGGAGAGGGTGGTAACTAAGTACCTCCAGCATACCCACGGGGAGGTAGCCCTTTGGGCCGACAGATCCGGGACCGCACCTCTGTGATGAATCTCCTCTCCTTTGCCAGGGGAGAGGAGATCTCTACCACTGGGAGGTATGGGATTGCCTCCAGCGCAGCCAGTCAACCCAAGCCGGGAGAATTATATAACACTTTTTATCAACATTCCTCACTGAAAAAACATATGTCAACTCAATTTACATTTGCACAGAAAAAGCAGAGAGGATAAAAAGAAAAAAAGGGGGGGGGGAGAGAGAAAGGGTAGTGGAGAGTGTAAAGCACAAGAAAGTGTTAAACTCTCCCCTGGACACATACCTGCACTTCCTCCCACAATGGAGGAGGGGTATCCTCTCACACCGATGACCTAATGCTTGATTCACAACTAGTTGTTACTCTTCCGTTCACTGACAGATGCAGCTTTCTTATGACATGTGGGGTTATGCTCATATTACTACGAGTAGACTAGGCAAAAATAAAACAAAAGCATAGGTTGGTCCCTCCCAGGGGGCATATAAGCATATAGCATATAATCCCCCTGCTCTGCATAGCACATCAGTTTTTAATTGCCTAGTGCAAGGAGTAGACCTGGTTCCCTATGGAATCTGCAGTCTCCTGAAGATTTTTTCTGATGAAGACTGCTATCAAGAAGCCGGCTGGTGGTATAGAGGATATCTAGAATCCAAAAACTTTCCCCAGTCCGACCGACACTATGCGAGCTACCCTTAGCGGGGGCCCCTGTTATAGCGCCTGTTCCGTGCGGACGGCCAGTGGCTAAAACCCACTAGAGCCCAGTGACTGGTTTTGTTCCTGTCCAGGGGCCTGGGCAGCAGCATGCCTCTCTATGGGGAGGTAAGTCTGCTCCGGGTGGCTACCCGCTGCGCCCGTCGGATTGGTGAGTGGACCCCTCTTCCGTCCTAGGGGTGCGGAGAGTGGGCACCTGGGCAGCTTCTGTGGTAACCGGCCGGTTAGTGGGGACACACTGGGTGGTACCCCTTTGAGGATTATCTCCCGTCTCCCCCCTCCCCCCCACTCCCCCTCCCCCCCCGCAGTACCGCACCTTGCACTGACCGTTCAGAGCACTGCATTAAGCAG
This sequence comes from Glandirana rugosa, assembly GCA_018402905.1. Taxonomy (NCBI): domain Eukaryota; kingdom Metazoa; phylum Chordata; class Amphibia; order Anura; family Ranidae; genus Glandirana; species Glandirana rugosa. The sequence goes on along the minus strand of BLSH010052927.1, from coordinate 108,926 downwards.
TTCTCCGCCATTCGGTGTGGATCACCGTTCGTTCGTCCGCCGACCGCGCCCTTATGCTATAAGTTCTGCTTGTGTTAATGGCAGCATCCATTGTTTGGTAGCCCATGCGGTTTTCAGTCTGTCCTCTGGCGGCCCCCAGTGGTCGTTTTTGGTATTACAGGAAGTGATAAAAACGGAAGTAGTACTTCCGGTTTCACTTGGACAACGTGGCTGACACTCGGTGGTGCAGGCTCTTGAAGTGCAGTGGATTTTTGGGCATTGCTAATTCCGATCACAGTGCTGAGGCATTTAAAACAGCAAGTATAGCTGGCTCTCCCTGGGTGCTGGTAGAGGTGGGTGCAATCCTCCCGGGTCTCCCTGGCTGATTGGTGGGGTAGAGGTGGTGGTCACACAGTAAGGGTACCGGAACGCTGGGATGTCAGAGGCCGGAAATGCTATGGCAGGGGTACCTGCGGATCAACAATCCACCCCAGGAACCCTGGTGTCCTTGGAACAGCTGTGGGCGGTGTTTGGGGAGTTCTTTCCCCGGGCGGGGGTCCCGGTTCCGGGGGGCCCCAAAAAACGCCCCCCCTCATTCCTCAGGGGAGGATTCAGATCCAGAGAGCGCCTCAGTGGTCACACCCGTGGACCTATCAGAGGGTGAACTGCCCTCAGACGGCAAAGGTGATCAGGAGGCTCCATTTTCACGCGACAAAGCGATAGTGGCCGCTCTGATCACTGATATTCGCGACTCTATGCGGCTTGACCAAGCAGGAGAGTCACATGAGTCCACATATATTTGTGGATCGCTTAAACCCCCTAGGTCCCCTAGGGCTTACCCTTATGATCAGGTGTTTGAACAGGCGGTGATCAAGGAATGGCTACGGCCGCAAAATTTCTTTGCTTTACCTAAAAGCTTTGCTGTTCGCTTTGAGTATAGCTTTACTAAGAGATGGGTGGACCCTCCAGTGGCCTGCCTGAATAAGGCAAGGACCATTCCCTTGGAGGGGTCTCCGTCTTTTAAGGAAGCGGCCGATCACCGCACGGAGGCAGTGTCTAAGGCACTGTTCTTGTTGGCTGGGTCAGCCATGCGGCCGGCTCTAGCAGCTGCGATGGCAGCGCAATCTCTTCACAAGCACGCTGCCACATTACACTCCGGTTTAACTTGTAAGTGTGCACAGGCTGAAGTACAGCGGGCACAACATTTGGAAGAGGGTCTCTGCTACATCTGCCATGAGGCTTTGGACCTGCTTCCCATGCTGTCAAAAATGTCTGTTTTTGCAATTGTTATCAGGCGGGTGCTGTGGCTCCGCTCTTGGTCGGGCGACCAGGCTACAAAGAAAGCTCTTACAGATCTTCTCTTTCAGGGAGGGCGTCTGTTTGGCCCACAGTTGGATGAAATCATTAAGGATTTCATGGGAGGGAAGAGTACTTTCCTTCCAGAGCCAAAGCGGCGGGATTCTCGCCGTAGGCAGGGTCCTGTTCCTTTAGGTCAGAAGAAGTTTTTTCGTCCGCCCGGCTCAGCGGGTAAGGGCTTCAAGTCCGGTAAGGCTTCCGCTGGGCCCAGTAAAAGGCCCTGGCAACATAAGTCCGAAAAAGCGAAGGATAAGTCAACCTCCGCATGATGGGTTGCCCCCGCCCGACTCGCGGGTGGGGGGGGCGGTTGCTGGGGTTCGCAGGCAGATGGGCTGCCCGCATCACCGATCGATGGGTACTGGAGTTGGTGTCCTCTGGGTACAGGATAGAATTCATCTCTCTGCCCCCAGAAAGGTTCTTCCCTTCAAACTTAAGACTCCCTCAGGGGCATCGGGAGGTGCTTCTAGGCGCCGTTCGGGCGCTTGCTGAACAGGGGGTGATTGTACCGGTACCCATGGTGGAAAGATTTCACGGGTTTTACTTGAACCTCTTTGTGGTGTCCAAAAAGGGCGGTGTCAGGCCAGTTCTGGACCTGAAGGCATTAAACTGCTTCGTAAAGACGAAGAGATTCAGGATGGAGCCCATCCGCTCGGTCGTAGCCGCCCTGCACCAAGGGGAATTCATGGCGTCCCTGGATATCAGGGACGCGTATCTCCACGTTCCAGTTTGTCAGTGTCACCAGCGTTTTCTACGCTTCGCAGTGGGAGATCTGCATTACCAGTTTGTGGCACTTCCCTTCGGGCTGGCTTCATCTCCCCGAGTATTCACCAAGGTGGTGGCCCCAATGCTGGTGCTGCTGAGACAGAGAGGTATTGCGGTAGTAGCATACCTCGACGATTTACTCCTGAGAGCAGAATCTGCTGTGGCTCTGGAGGAGAACGTGACGATCACGGTTTCCACGTTAAAGAGTTCAGTTGGCTGATCAACCTGTGGAAATCATCGTTGACTCCATCGTGCCGGCTGGAATACCTGGGTCTGATTCTGGACACGGTGCAGGCAAGGGTGTTTTTACTACCAAACAAGCTCCTGACACTTCAGGCAGCAGTGCGAACCCTGTTATCACGCCAGTGGTCCTCCTTACGGTTCTGTATGCGAGTGTTGGGGCTCATGGTGTCGCCTTTCGAAGCGATACCTTACGCGCAGAAGGCGATTTTGTTGCAATGGGACAAATCCCCCCTATCCCTAGACAGACTGATCAGGTTGGATCATCAGTCCCGAGGATCCTTGATTTGGTGGATTCGGGCTCCGGCCCTAAAGTTGGGAAAATGTTTTCTCCCCCTCAATTGGTCGATAATAACGACGGATGCCAGCCTATTGGGCTGGGGAGGGGTCCTGGGTCAGTTCTCTGCCCAGGGTCGTTGGTCAGTGCAGGAAGCTTGTCTTCCAATAAATGTACTGGAACTGAGAGCGATCAGACTTTGTCTGTCCCGTTGGTCAGAAAGGCTGCGAGGCCTCCCTGTCAGGGTTCAGTCGGACAATGCCACGGCTGTGGCATATGTGAACCATCAGGGCAGAACAAGAAGCTCGGCAGCAGCCGCGGAGGCGGCTCTGATCCTTCAGTTGGCAGAACTTCATGTGCCAGCTCTCCCTGCAATCTACATCTCAGGCGTGGAAAACTGGCAGGCGGACTTTCTCAGCCGCCGGACTCTGGATCAGGGGGAATGGTCCCTACATCCAGAAGTGTTCTGCCAGATTTGCCTCAAGTGGGGCACGCCAGAGGTGGACCTCATGCCCTCCAGGTTCAATCACAAGGTACAGACCTTTGTGTGCAGAACAAAAGATCCGTTGGCGGTCGCCTCGGACGCACTGGTAGCGCCCTGGGGTCGGTATCGGCTACTGTACATCTTTCCTCCTCTAAAGCTTCTACCGCGGGTTCTGGGTTCTGTGCAGGATAGAAGCAGAGGGAATCCCGACAATCCTGGTAGCTCCGGATTGGCCACAGCGTCCTTGGTACGCCGACGTAGTACGGATGGTGACAGATGTTCCGTGGCGTCTTCCACTTTGCGAAGACCTACTGTCTCAGGGGCCCATCTTGCACCCTGCTTTACCCTCGCTGGCTTTGACGGCTTGGCTATTGAGTCCCAGGTGTTGAGGGATGGGGTGTCTCGGACTCCGTGATCCCTACTATGGTTGAAGCACGTAAAGGTACCTCATGTAAGATTTATCATAGGACCTGGAAGGCCTATATTACCTGGTGCGAGGCAGGGGGTACCCCCGCTCTTATATAGTGTCCAGAGTACTGACTTTTTTGCAGCAAGGACTGGACAAGAACCTTGCGTTAAGTACGCTTAAGGGTCAGATTTCAGCCCTGGTGGTTCTTTTTCAATGGCCCTTGGCATCTCATTCATTGATCCGTACATTTGTACAGGGGGTACGTCATGTGGCTCCTCGGATACGGTCGCCTCTGGCATCGTGGGATTTGAATCTGGTGCTTTCTGTGCTGCAGAAACCACCATATGAAAAGATTAGGGACTGTTGTCGCAGAAAGCCTTATCCTGCAAGTCACCTTACTTGGTCCTTCACAAGGACAAGGCGGTTTTGTGACCTTCCCCTTCGTTTCTTCCGAAGGTGGTTTCTTCTTTTCATTTAAATGAGGATATTGTTCTTCCCTCATTGTGCCCGCACCCGTCGCATCCCAAAGAAGTTGAACTGCATTCTTTGGATGCGGTGAGGGCTTTGCGGGTGTATTTGTTTTTTACAGCTTCTTTTCGGAAGTCTGATTCTTTATTTGTGCTGACAGAAGGGTCACGCAAAGGCATGGCGGCCTCGTCAGCTACCATTTCTTGTTGGATAAGGAAGACCGTGACTCATGCATATGAGATTCGGGGCAAGGTTCCCCAGTTTTCCAGTCACGGCTCATTCCACCAGAGCAGTTAGTACTTCCTGGGCGTTTAGACACCAGGCCTCAGTGTCTCAGGTGTGCAAAGCGGCTACTTGGGCCTCAGTGCACACGTTTACTAAGTTTTACAAAATTGATGTTTCAGCATCTTCGGTTGCTGCCTTTGACCGCAAAGTATTACAAGCGGCAGTGTAGGCGCGATTAGCGCCGCCTGAGAGGGCTTTTTCTGTTGGGTACAGTTGTTATAGTTTGCCCACCCCTCTTGATTGGCACAGCTTTGGGACGTCCCCACGTGTCATAAGAAGGCTGCGTCTGTCAGTGAACGGAAGAGAAAAAGGGATTTTATTATAACTTACCGTAAAATCCTTTTCTCTGAGTTCACTGACAGACGCAGCACCCACCCCTCTGTGTTGAGTTTGTATGGCTTGTTACGAACTGATGTGCTATGCAGAGCAGGGGGATTATATGCTAAGGAGAGGACGGCCCCCTGGGAGGGGCCAACCTATGTTTTTGTTTTATTTTTGCCTAGTCTACTCCTAGTAATATGAGCATAAACCCACGTGTCATAAGAAGGCTGCGTCTGTCAGTGAACTCAGAGAAAAGGATTTTACGGTAAGTTATAATAAAATCCCTTTTTTTGCCATAACAGGTTTAACATGTATGATGCATTGTTTTTGTCTCTAGTTGCTCTAACCTTCTGTTTCTTTTCCAGGTTTTTCCCTTTCTTTTTCTTCCTCTTCTTGGTCATTTCTTGGTCATTTCTGTCTGTCTGGATACCCTCCCAGAGAATGACCCCCCCTCACAAAGCGGCTGGCCTCTCAACGGTCAGGATAACTACTGCTCTCCCATAGTTTCACTGTCCACTAAGATTTTGTCAATGAACGTTCAGGGCCTGAACTCCACCAGAAAGTGATGTCTGGTGCTTGGGGAGTTTAGGCAATCAGGGGCCGATGTCGTCCTGGTCCAGGAGACCCACTTTGACAAAAGGAGCGCCTTCACATTTGCATCCAAGTATTACCCCAGAGCTTATGTGGCCTCGCAATCCCCGCAAACGGGCTGGGGTAGCTATCCTCTTCAAGTGAGATTCCCCATTCACATGCTCAGATGCCTACACTGACCCACAGGGTTATTTCATAATTCTCCATGGCCACTGGCAGTTACCTTTTGTGTTCTCTACGCCTAGAATGTCCGACAACGTGGCTTTCCAACTAGGAACTTCTCTCGCCTCTTTCGCTCTGACCATGGGTACCTGATTATAGGGGGTGACTTTAACCTTTCCTATTCTACTGCTCTTGACCGTTGGCTGTGGGCTCCCGGGAGGTGCAATCCCGAGCCCTCGGAGACTGTAAGCTGCTCCGCCAATTACATAGTTACAAAGTTACATAGTTAGTCAGGTTGAAAAAAGACACAAGTCCATCTAGTTCAACCAAAAAAAAAAAAAAAAAATATATATATATATATATATATATATATATATATATATAACCAAACAATCCCATATACAATCCTTCACCCACAGTTGATCCAGAGGAAGGCAAAAAACCCCAGCAAAGCATGATCCAATTTGCTATAACGGGGGAAAAAATTCCTTCCTGATCCCACAAGAGGCAATCAGATACTGGATTAACTAGGCGCTACACTCTATTCGATGCTTGGTGGGCTTTCTACCCAGGAGAACGTCAGTACACTTTCTACTCTGCCCCCCACCACACACATTCCAGCATAGACAATTTTTTCTGCAATAACCCTGCGCTCAAAATTGTCCAATCCACATGTATTCTTCCAATTTCTTGGTCCAACCATGCCCCTATTTTGCTCACGCTATCTTTAGATATCCCATACTGCAAACCATGCCAATGGCAACTAAACAACTTCTTGCTCCAACATCTCCCATCTAAAACCGAAAGCGAGACTGCCCTTAAACTTTATTTTGCCGAAAATGACATACCTGACATGTTCCTCACAACTGTTTGGGAGGCTCACAAGGTCGTTCTTAAGGGTCATTCTTTAGCGCTTTCCTCGGCCATGAAAAAAAACACTTGTCATACTCCAAACAGAATGGGAACTTAGGGTCCTGGAACGCTGGAAAACTCCGTCATCATCCCCATACGACAGCCCCATATCATATCAAAGACAGATCTGGTCGTCTCCTGTCTCCCCCTCAAGAAATAGTCCGTACCTTCAAGGAGTTCTACTCTGATCTATATAACTGCCTTGGTATCCCCCACGTCCCTCCCTCCCAGGAACTGCAAGACCATATGTATTAGTATCTTGAGCAGAGCGGAATCTCCTGTATACAACCATCAGACCTCTGCTTCATTAACGGACCTTTTACCAAGGAAGAACGTGAACTTACTATTAAATACCTACCCAACCGCAAAGTCCCCGGGCCTGATGGTTTTCCCTACAAGTATTGCAAAACTTTTCTTCCTCTACTTCTTCCTCACCTATGCAAACTTTTTAACGCCTTCCTCTAAGATACCCCTATCCCACAGGAAATGCAGAAATCCTTTATCACTCTGATTCCAAAACCAGACAAAGACTCCTCGCTGTGTGCCAGTTATAGGCCGATAGCCCTTTTAAATTTGGACCTGAAAATATTCACCAAACTTCTCTCTGTTCGATTGAACCTGATCCTTCCTTCCCTGATCCACAAAGATCAGGTA
>BLSH010052927.1:58790-68837 GCA_018402905.1 Glandirana rugosa | reverse complement strand
TGAAGGAGTCTTTCTAGGGCATATGCTGCATTAGTATGTCATGAAAAAATCTCTTTGAATGGGACTTTTATACGGCAACCAAACAAAAAAGGATTGAAAATTGCGTATATATAAAAAAATTTAATTTTATTTACTATATCATTAAAAATAAAGCCCCACATGAGGCATAGTTAAAAACTAATAGAGTTGTACATAGCATATATTAGATACATTTGGTAGACAGCGGTAATGCCCAATCCCATGTTTAGCTGTACATATCTGTTAGCAACAGCTAAGCATGGAATAGGTCATCCATCGATGTCTCGATATTTTTCACTGCTCTAGGAATAAGATCAAAATAGATTCCATAATAGTATTGGACTTTATACAAATTTTTACAATATAGCCATGCATTTCTTACAAAAATACTTACAGATAATCAGATATATACCAGTTTTCTATGCCATTCGAAGGTTTCCCATTTAGGGGGACATATGTGGAGACATCCAACAAGACCACCTCAAAATATTTTGAATATTGTAGGTTGGTATTTAGCAAACAAAATCACATGTAGACACCCGACTGGGGGTGCAAGCCAACAAGACACAAGGGGCATATGATGCTTCAAACTAGCACTGAAAAATAATGAATAGATATAAAAATCTAATGAGCACCAAATAAAAATTGCAAAAAAAAAAAGTAAAAAAATCAAAAACATATTGTATATTGTAATATTTCCCTGGTATCTGTGTCTTACCTTGCATCATGTAGAGCCAAGAAAAATATACATGTGTCTGTGGTATTTGTGGTGTCCTCCCTGTGTGTTTCTCCCTGGAGGGAGAGCTTGCAAATGAAATCGGCCTGGTGTGTACATCTATATAGAGGCCCTGATGATTCGCACCTGTGTTGCCCACAGGCGTCGGATCAGAGCATCAGCCTCCTCCAATCAGAGACCTCGTATAGTCCCCGGCCTTTTCCTTTCATCTGCGTCACATCCTGATGTCACTTCCGGCTAAGTACACCTGGAAGTGATGTCACCACTGGGCAGTGCACCCGGAAGTGTATATTCATTCCGGGCATTACATGTACAGCCTAGGAAGTCTATAAGGCGTCAGAGTGGAGCCACCACTGACACATAGAGGATCACATAGGTGCCATAAAGACGCCATCTGGGTATTCCAGTACTAAGGAAAAGCGGAGTATTCACAAGGAGTCCCCATTCCTCCCAGGCAACAGAAACCAGATGGAGCCCAGCCTGTCAGACAGGGTCCCCTGCCCAGTGGGTGGGGCTTAGTGTGCCGGGTTAAATTTGTCCCCACTGTCCCCAAATGACGCCCAACGTATTAGGCATAGAAAAAAAGCTTACAAGTTACATACTAAGCAAAATACATCAAATAACATCAAGACTAACCAAATTTATGTTGTTTATAGCTAGATCATCCCTAAGGAGGACATATTTAGCTGAATCATCCACAGTGGTTGATTTAGATTTGTCAGCCAATGAGGAAAAAGAACCAAATGGGTTGCAAGAACAGCCCAACAGTTTTTGTTATTATCATTTACATTCTACCATAACGGTAAATACCTAAAGGGGAATGGTTTATTTTTGAAACAAAAAATTAAAAAGAATTTTCTGTTCAGATATTATTCCGCACAGGCCTGGACTTAATGAGGACCCCCAACAAGGGAGAAACGGAACCTAATTCCATGTGGCTATTTCTCTGACTCCAAAAAGGGTCTAAAACTTGTTTTTTCATCCATTCCTGGTGGGATTGTGGCTTTTAAGCAACTAATTCACCTCATTTCAAGTTGTAGGAGGGATTTGTTCCAATCCACACCTCTTTGTGGTATATGGACGCTATCCAATACAACGAAAGATACCTTAGGCATTCTGTAGTTATGGATTTCAGCTATGTGTCTTCCTACAGGTAGGTATAGATTCCCAACCTGCTTACTTTGCACATGTTTAGATATTCTCTGCCACCAGTTGTCACGATGATGCAGGTGTGAGCCCATGGACAAGCAGGTGACATGGGATCCCCCAGGGTGTGGAATCTAAGGGCTAGCCGGTATTCTACTAGGGCCCCCCTCACGGAGTTTGGACTTAGCTGCATGCTGACCCCAGGTCACGACCCCCAGGAGTACTCTGCAGCTGATCTGTGACACCAGTGTTGTTTAGTCTTACCTACATAAAAGGAACCTCATTGGCATTGAATCAGGTAAACTACTCCTTTCCTGTTACAATTTGCAAAGTGTTTTGGGTTTAAACATCTCGCCATTGGGTAGTCTGAAACCCTTTTGTTTCTTTTCAAATGGACAGTATGAACAATCTCCACAGGGGAAGGTGCCAAGATCATGGCATTGGGTCATCCCTTTTTTTCCCTTTTGTATTCGCTTGAAACTAGGCGATCTTTAATTGATGTTGCCCTTCTGTATGTTATTGATGGATTTGGTGTAATGCATTTCTTCATGATAGAGTCATCAGTTAAGATAGACCAATTTTTTGTGATTATTTTACGAATCTCTTCATGTTCATCTGAGAATTTGAGGATAAGTCTTGTTATGTTTTCTGTAGATGCTTTCTTGTTTTGTTTGAATATTAAACTCTTTCTACTCTTTTTGTTAGCTTGATTATATGCTTTCCTTAATGTGGTTTTTGAGTAGCCTCTTTCTAGGAGTCTTACAGTTAGTTTATCTGCTTCTATCTTAAAGTCTATGTCATTAGAACAATTCCTTTTGATACGCAGAAATTGGCTATAAGGTATCGACCTTTTTAGGGAAATTGGGTGAAAGCTGTCAGAGTGCAGGATTGTGTTACCTGCCGTCTCTTTTCTATAGAGTTTGGTTGTTAGATGTTCTTTCTCTGTTTTATTGACAGTGACATCTAGGAAATTAACCTCCTGTTGATGAAAATTCACGGTGAAGAATAGATTGAAAGTATCCTTGTTAATGAATTCTAGGCATTGTATTAACTGAGATAAAGGTCCATCCCATGCAAAGAATATATTGTCGATGTACCTATGCCAGATCATTATCTGGCTAGTGTACATCGACAGAACTTCATTGGATAGAAAATCCTGCTCCCACTCCCCCAGGTACAGGTTGGTGTAAGAGGGGGCACAAGGGGGCGTGGCCGAAAGCCTGATGTAGCAGGAAGTTTCTGAGTGACCTCTGCCGTCCATCCTGCAGAATCCTGCTGATATGTTTGCCATCCTACTCTGCATCACCTTGAAAGCACTATAGATCATCTACCCTCCATCCCTGCTACAGTTTGCTGCCAGCATCACCGCAATCCGACATGGCTAAACGGTCGCAGGGTCTACACTTCCAGCTGGACACACCAGGCCACGATGTCGGCCTTCCACCCCGTTTTACTAAAGAGGCTGCACAAAAGCTGTTCTTAGGCCTTAGGAACACACCGAGGAGCCCGACTCAGCTAAAGATTAGAGAGACCTGGATGATACTGGATGATACTCCACGTGCCTTTGCAGCAACTGCTGCCTCCGCAACTGTGAGTACCCACACCACATATTCTCAGGCTTCCAACATGGCGGTGGCTGGGATTCATGCTGACACTGATACTGAGCCAACGCTTAGAAATATCCTAACTGCAGTAATAACATGTAGTACCTCAATAGCTGACCTTACTGGGGAGGTGAAGGGTATGAAGATAGAGATAGCCCTGTTGAGACAGAACATGCAGAAGCTGAGGGAGCGCACGGCTGCAGTGGAGGACAAAGTGAGCACACTGGAAGATGAATGGCAGCCTTTACAAAGAGATGTGAAATATGTTCACTCCATTGCATCTGCCTCCACTGCGTGCCTGGAGGATATGGAGAACCCGCCTCCGTCGCAACACTGTGCGCACGGTGGGCATCCCAGAGAGAGCAGAGGGTAAAAACCCTGTTGAGTTTATAGAGGCATGGCTGACAAACACATTTGGAAGGGATGCTTTCTCTAATATCTTGCTGTGGAAAGGGTGCACTGGGTCCCAGCAAGGCCTCCACTTCAAGGTGCCCCACCTAGACCCTTCCTATTCCAGCTTCTTAAATACAGAGATAGAGATGCCATTCTAGCACAGGCCAGGAAAGCCGAGTCACTCAAAGTGGACAATGCTAAAGTTTCATTGTTCCCTGATTTCTCGGCTGAGATACAGAGGCAGAGAGCAAAATTTCTGGATATCAAAAAGAGGCTACGTGCACTTGATGTGAAGTATTTCATGCTGTACCCTGCAAAATTGAAAGAAATAGCTAATGGACTATCACACTTCTTTGAAAATCTTACTGCAGCACTTACCTAGATGGACAGAGAGGAACACAGCTTGGACCGGATTGATGCAAGAGAAGAAATTTCCTTTCTATTTTTTTTGCTATAGTTCTTCAGTTCCATTTATATTTTAATAATCAGCGGAGCGGACTTTGAGAGTGCTACTAAACCTTAGCAAACCCTACCATCGCAAAAACTTTTGGCTTCTGCAAGGTACATGTGGCACTACACTATGCACATTCCAGGATAAATGCGAAGCATTTGGCACATCTGCCTACCAGGCCACTCTGGAACCCTTATAAGTTAGTCCTGAGAGGACTTTGCCCCCCATTCCCCAAGGGGCGTGTTCTAATTTGTTGGGTCCCGTTGACCCTGGATATTGGGTACTGTTCTGTTATTCATATCTGTGCACACACATGCTTCCCTTCCCCCTTTCTTATCTTACAAGTGGATTTAAAATATGTTCTTCCTAGACTGAATGTTCCGGACTTCACCACTAGATGGTGCTCTGACCACACATTGATACTACTCAATTGCTTTTCATGTAGGATGTTGCCTGCCTTATATACATTGCCGTGGCTTACCCATAAAGTCATTTGGATGTCCTCAGACACTCACAAACCATTCAACAAAATGCTACAAAGGCTGTAGAACATAAGGGGGATGAGTAATTCCAATAAGCGAGGGGCTATCTTTCACTACTTTACTAATAAAAAACCCCATGTGGTGTGCCTCCAGGAGACGTACTTGCACCTGGACACTGTACACCTGCTGCGATCCCATAAATTTCCCACGCAAATTCATGCCACTCACTCCTCCTATTCCAGGGGAGTTAATGTACTAATATCTCGTGATGTACCATATGTTTGCAGAGGGTGGACAGGCAATTGAGCTACATTTTTTTATTCTGTAAACTGAAAGGTTTTGTATGTATTGTGGCAGCTATGTATATCCCGCCGCCCTTTTCCTTAGACCCGCTAAAGAAACTAGCTCAATTTATGGCATTGCACCCTGGGATACCTGTACTGGCTATGGGGGATTTTTATAATGTCCTGGATCCCCAGCTAGACAGATTGATGACTCGGAAGAGTAATATTTCCCACACACCTAGTAAAACCCCATTTACCGTCTTGGTCAGTGAGTTGGGTCTGAGGGACGTGTGGCGTACCCGCAATACCAATGTTAAATGTTATTCATGTTACTCAGCCACTTATGGGGGGCTATCGCGAATTGAATTGGGACTGGGAAATCAGGCCCTAATCCCATATGTGGCGGACTCTGCCCAGGCTGCTATCAGATCACTCGCCTTTCTGGGTATGCCTGGATATTGCAGACAAACCCCTGCGTCCATTGTGGCGAGTGAACCCATTTTGGTTGACACTGTTCCCAGTCCCAGATACTGTCTCTAAGGTTTTGGGAGACTATTCGCAATTCAACGAACACTCCTCCAGCAGGGCCATTGTCTGGGACTCCCTGAAGGCCTACCTTAGGGGGCTCATCATAAGGGAAATTACAGGTATTAAGCGGAGATCATGTGAATGGGAAGACACAGTACGCTCCGATTTACAGAATAGAGAGGCAGCATATATTACTAACTCTACCCCGGTCAATTATGCTAATTGGACAGAAGCCCGATCACTTTACAATAGGGTGGTAATGTCAGAAGCAGGTATTTCCTTCAGCAAAATTACTTTGAAGAGGGAGAGAATACAGGATACTACTTGGCCATGGTAGCAAAAGCACAACAGGAAGATAGCAATATCACTGCCATTAAGTTCCCAGCTATACGAGGACCCGCACCAGGAGGCCACTGCAGAGACGGCACTCCATGCCCTCCAACAAGGTTGTCGCACCGTGGAGGAATATGTGTCCGAGTTCAGGCGCTGGAGTGCCGACACGGCCTGGAATGAGGCCGCGCTCTGCTACCAGTTTAGGCTGGGACTCTCTGAACCCCTGAAAGATGAGCTGGTGCAGATCGGTGTACCATCCACCTTGGATACCTTAATTACTCTGGTGATCCAAATTGACCGCCGGCTCCGGGAACGCAGGGTGGAGAGAGCCACGGAGCCGATGCAGTTACGGCTCCTCCGACCATCCCTGCCTTCTGAGGAACATCAAAGGCACAGGGCCCTCGGCCTGTGTCTCTATTGTGGAGGTGCTGGGCATCTGGTACGGAATTGCCCCGCCAAGGCAGGTAAGGGGGTACCGCCAGCTCCAGGAGAAGTGCTATCAGTACCAAGCCTCCAGTCTCACCTTATTCTCCCCATTACTCTACAGCTTCCCGACGGCAATAATCAGGTGCCAGCCATCCTAGACTCAGGGGCTTGTAGTTGTTTCATGGACCTCGCCTTCGCCACCCAGCATCACATCCGGCTCCGGCCCAGGGAACACCCAATGGCCATCCGATTGGCAGAAGGGTCAAATATCAAGTCTGGCACAGTGACCCATCAGACCGTTCCCCTGCCAGTCCAGATGGCCCATGGCCATAAGGAACTGCTACTGCTTGACGCCATTGCGTCCCCACTGTTTCCAGTGATCCTTGGCCTCCCATGGCTCCGCATCCACAGCCCTCACATCAACTAGAACTCAGGAGAGGTCTTGTTCCTGTCCTCATACTGCCTGAACTACTGCTTCCAGTCGCCCCAAGGGGCACCGCCAGCACTACTTGGCCTTAACCCCGAGTCAGACTAGGAAACCCGACTCAACAACACTTTACCCCCGCACCAGCCATACGGCTGCCCAATAGATCTGCTCCCAGGAACCTAGGTCCCTTTCGGGAGGATCTTCCCCCTTTCAGAGGTGGAGCTAGTGGCCCTCAAGGCCTATATTGATGAAAACCTGTGCAAGGGCTTCATTTGTCCCTCTACATCCCCGGCAGGAGCGGGGATCTTCTTCGTAGAGAAAAAGGACCACACCCTTCGGCCATGCATTGACTATAGGGACCTTAACAAGATCACGGTCAAGAAACAATACCCCTTGCCTTTGGTTCCCGAGTTGTTCCAACGCCTCGGTTCTGCAGCAGTGTTCACTAAGCTGGATCTATGGGGGGCCTATAACCTGATCCGGAAAGGGGATGAATGGAAGGTGGCTTTTTGGACACGGTTCGGCCATTTTGAGTATCTGGTCATGCTGTTTGGGCTCTGCAATGCCCCGGCCACGTTCCAGCACCTGGTTAATGATGTCTTCAGGGTCTACCTTGATGTGTTCTTGGTAGTTTACTTGGACGATATATTCATTTTTTCCCCCTCCTTCGAAGAACACAGCAAGCACGTCAAGTGCGTACTCAGCCGGTTACGAGAACACGGGCTATATGCAAATGCCGAAAAGTGCGCCTTTGAATGCACTGATATTTCCTTTCTGGGGTTCCACATCTCTACTGCAGGTACTACTATGGACCCCCAGAAGGTGTCAGCGATCCTCGAGTGGCCAACCCCAGCGTACAAGAAAGCGGTGCAGCTTCTACAGGAAATTCATCCGAGGATTCTCCACTGTCATCTCCCCAATAACTCAACTAACCAAACAAAACTCCCGCTTTGCCCGGACCCCTGAAGCACAATTGGCCTTCCAAACCCTGAAAAAGTTGTTCACCTCAGCACCTATCCTCAAGCAACCTGACCCCACATTGCCCTATATTTTGGAGGTGGACGCCTCGGAAGCCGCAGTCGGGGCCGTATTGTCTCAAAGACAGGGACTCAAAGCCTCATTACACCCTATTGTCTTTTTCTCAAGGAAGCTCTCTCCCCCGGAGAGAAACTATGATGTAGGGGATAGAGATTCTGGCCATTAAGTCCACCCTATCCGAATGGCGATATCTTCTGGAAGGAGCGATCCACCCAGTCCTGGTCTTCACGGACCATAAAATCTTGGAGTATCTACGAACTGCCAAGCAACTCAGGCCTCGTCAGGCCCATTGGGCTTTGTTCTTTTCCCGGTTTCAGCTGCGCATTACCTACCGGCCGGGATCTAAAAACACCAAACCAGACGCGCTCTCCAGAATGTTTCATGATACCAAGGAGACACCTTCAACCGATACTATTTTGCCTCCCCATAGTTTCCTGTTGGTCCAGGAGGACCTCCTAACCCGGATCAGGCAGTTCCACGGCCCCTACTGACTCTGGACTTTCCACAAGAGATGGGTTATGGTGGTCGGGTACCCAGATTTTTGTACCAGAGGAACTCCGCCTAACAGCCTTAGAACTGTGTCATGACAATCATCTGGCTGGACATTTCAGTAACCGTAAGACGGCAGAACTACTATCCCGCACCTTTTGGTGGCCCCGCATGAGTGAGGACTGCAAAGACTACGTGGGTGCCTGCCCAATGTGTGCCCAGAACAAGACAGAGAGAACCAAGGCCTGGGGACTGTTAAACCCGCTACCAATCCCTGACCATCCCTGGTCCCATGTCTCCATGGACTTCATCGTGGAACTGCCCCCGTCTGCAGGCTTCACCACCATCTTTGTGGTGGTCGACCGCCTCACAAAGATGGCACACTTCGTTCCTATGAAGGGCACCCCCTCAGCCGCTGAAACGGCTAAAGTGTTTGTTAAGGAAGTGGTCAGTCTACACGGCATCCCAAGGAACATTGTATCTGATAGGGGGGTGCAGTTCACATCCCGGGTCTGGAGGTCCCTGTGCTCTACCTTGGGGATCAAGTTAGCCTTCTCTTCTGCTTATCATCCGCAGTTTAATGGCTAGACAGAGAGGACCAACCAGACCCTGGAGCAATACCTTCGGTGCTACTCATCCTACTCTCAGGACGATTGGGTCTCCTTGTTGCCTTTAGCCGAGTTCGCCTACAAAAATTTGGTCCATTCTGCTACTAAGCAATCTCTGTTCTGGGCGAATATCGACTACCACCCTACCTTCCTACCCACCCTAGTGCCGGAGAGCCCAATTCCTGCTACACAAGAGATCACTCAGTTTCTGGAGAGCAACAGTAAGCTGCTACAGGAAACCTTGGCTCAGACTCAGGCGCGTAATAAAAGAGTTTTTGACCGGAAGAAACGAGGGGAGCTTGACTTACAGCTGGGTGATCATTGTTTGGTTGGCAACCACCAACTTAAGACTGTCCTGCCCATCCAAAAAATTTGGGCCAATATACGTAGGACCTTTCCTAGTAAAAAAGAAAATTAACCAAGTAGCCTACGAGCTTGACCTTCCTTTATCACTTCGGATCCACCCTGTGTTCCACATACACCTCCTCAAACCAGTTGCTAAGGATTTGTTCCTGGGCGGAGGACCGCCCCGCCTGAACCAGTGCTGGTGGACGGAGAGGAGGAGTTTGAGGTGGAGGCTAACCTGGATTGTAGGACAAGAGCAGGGATCACTCAGTTCCTGGTAAAATGGAAAGGCTATGGTCCCGAAGAAAACTCGTGGGAACTGGAAAGCAATCTTCATGCCCCCGAATTTATCCAAACTTTTTTGAGGAACAACCCGGCCAAGAGAGCCCATTTGGGCATCCGGAGGCTGCCCCTTGGGGGGGCAATGTTGTCCTTCAGAAAGTTTAGTTTGTGTCCGTCCAATTTCTCCAGTGTCCTTACGACATCTTACCTGTCGTAGACAACGTCCCACAACAGGTCAATTTATCCGACAAAACCGCAGTAACCGCACGTTCCCCACGGACGCGCACGTTTGCGCGTGTCCGCACGCGTGTGCCGGTGTCTGTGACCCTTATGCCGGTAAAATGACTGTAACGGGGGGGTTCCCCGTCGGAGGCCTACGGGTTTACCCGAGAGAACCGGCCCAACAAGGAGTTTTTTCAAACCTATTTAAGCCCCCGTACTTCTAACGAAAGGTCAA
>BLSH010052927.1:34757-54501 GCA_018402905.1 Glandirana rugosa | reverse complement strand
ACCCGCCCCTTCCCCATAGTAAAATAAAGGGGAAAGGAGCGGGGCGGCAAAGTGCCGCTCCTCTTGAACTGCCGCCTGGGACCATGGTCCCACTTGGTCCCATGGTAGGGCCGGCCCTGCCCACAAAGGATGACTGGGGTCTTTGGAGAATTCTATCAGAAGCTATATAACTGCCTAAACAAAGACCCTATATATCTTTTTTCCCAAGACAAATTTGATGCCTTTTTCTCATCCTTAAATTTACCAAAATTGTCCCCGGCCCAGGTCTCTCAGATCAACGCCCATATCTCTCCAGAAGAGTTGGCTGAAGTAGTGAAGGCCCTTCCCTCTCAGAAGTCCCCTGGACCGGATGGATTATCATATAATTACTATAAAACTTTTCTATCCATTCTAAGCCCTCACCTACTAAACTTATATGAGTCCTTAATGAAAGGTACTGTCCCTCATCCCCAATTCCTTCACGCTCACATCATCGTCCTGCCGAAACCAGGCAAATCTCCATCCATCCCTGACAACTACAGACCGATAGCCTTACTCAACGCAGACTACAAAATATTTACAATAATCCTAGCGAACAGACTCACACAGGTCCTCCCCAAGCTTATCCATAATGACCAAGTTGGGTTTGTGCCCTATAGACATGCAGGAGACAATACTAGGCGTACCATTGATCTTATTGATCTATTAGATAAAACATCTCGCCCCTCTCTTGTCCTGAGTTTAGACGCCCAAAAAGCCTTTGATAGACTCAGCTGGCCATATATGTTTGCTACCCTCACCCGATTTGGATTCACGGGCCCATTTCTTGCGGCTCTTGGAGCACTATATTCCTGCCCCAACTCCCAAGTGCAACTGTCTTCATTCTTATCTCCCTCCTTCTCACTCAGCAATGGTACCAGACAAAGGGTGCCCTCTCTCTCCAATTCTTTTTATCCTCTGTCTGGAACCTCTGGCCGAAACTATCAGGACACATCCTGATATCTGTGGAGTTTCCCTCAGACAAAGGGAGTACAAATTGTCGCTGTATGCTGATGATATACTTCTAACCCTAACAAAGCCACACATTTCCCTCCCAAATCTTCATTCTGTACTAGACGAATTTGGTTTTCTGTCGGGATATAAGATAAATACGGACAAAACTGAAGCTCTCCCTATCCACATCCCCGACCCCCTGTTAACCACGTTACAATCCAACTTTCCATATAATTGGCGATCCTCATCTCTTAAGTATTTGGGTATCCACCTAACCACTACGTACCATACCCTCTATCAAGTAAATTTCCCCCCAATTATCTCCGAAATCACCCGTCTGCTACGTACATGGGAGGATTTCCATCTGTCTCTTTTGGCAAGGGTGACTGTCCTTAAGATGTCAATATTGCCTAAGCTGCTATATCTTTTCGAAACCTTGCCTATAAATGTTACTATGACTCAGCTTAAACACATCCAGCGGATCTTTCTGCGATTTCTATGGCAAGGTAGAGCTCATAGGATAGTAAGCTCAGTGGTTTTTGCCCCACGCTCCCGTGGGGGTCTAGGGGCCCCAGACATTATTAAATATTTTCTAGCTACTCATTTGAAGGCGACCGTCTCTTGGACAGCAAGATTCGCGTCCAGTAGATGGTCGGAAATCGAACATAGTGTTACCCAACCAGTACATTTGTGTTCTCTATTATGGTCAGACTTACACTCATCAATTTCGGAACTGAGGGGTCTGTGTTTAGGTCCCATGCTATTTACTTTGACTATCTGGCAGAAATGTCTGAGACAGTTTCCCTTATCATCCCCCTGCCCCCCTCTTCTCAATATATTTTTTAACCCAGATATTCCTGACAGTATATCCTATGAAAGAGTGCACAGGTGGTCGCAGGCGGGTATCTTTCAGCTCCGTGATCTGGTACACCCAGTGACTAGGAAGTTTACCTCTTTCGAGGAGCTTCACAACAAGCACGAACTCCCGCATAACCTCTTCTATTATTACCTACAAATTAAACATTTTTTTGGTTCTAAATCTCCAACTTTATCCTTAGAGATACCCACTGCATTTGAGTTGTTATGTGCACAAGGTCCTCATCAATTTAAGCTTATCTCTTTCATATACCGAATCTTGCAAGACACTCCTCCACTGACAATAACTTCTCACACCTATATGCAAAAATGGGCCTCGATTACACAAATGCCCATATCTCTTCCTCAGTGGAAAATCATATGGGATTCAATCTCCAAATCGTCTAGGTGTGTAGATCAGAAAGAGACAGCCTATAAAATCCTCCTATTTTGGTATAGGACTCCCGAAATTCTCCACAAATTTGATCCTTCCTCTTCCCGTACATGTTGGAGATGTCACAAATCAATAGGAACTCATTATCATATTTTTTGGAAATGTCCAATTATACGTTCATTCTGGACATCAGTCCAGTCCCTCCTGCAGGATATACTTAATGTACCTATTCCCATGGAACCGGTAACCTTTTTACTAGGTCTACCCATGCAAGGTATTCCTAAACATTCTAAAAAACTGATGACCTATATTTTATTAGCGGCCAAAAGGACGATCCCCAAAAATTGGTTATCTTCCACTCCTCCCTCTCAATTTCAACTCATATAAAATATTGCCCATATCCGTAGAATGGAATATCTGACAGCCACAATACATGATACCATGCCGTCTTTTACGAAGACCTGGGAGTTATGGGATATCTCTAGCCATAACCCCGAGGTCTCGCCCGACATTTCGGATTAACTCTTCTGAAAACGTCAATACCTGAGATAATTTTGTTGTTTTTTCATACAGAGGCTATGATCCATGGTGTGTCCCCCTCCCTCCCCCCCTTCCCTTGTTCTCCTTCATGTTGTTGTTATATTTTTATACACTGTTCTAGATCTTTTGAGGTCGTCATGGTTTGTTCTAGATCTTTTGAGGTCGTCATGGTTCACATAGTTCATCATTCAGACAATCGGGTAGAGCTAAATGAGTACCCTGAGGATTCCCCTCCAAAACAGACGGAGCTCCCCAAAGTGGTAAACCTGAATTTTATATAGTTGCCTTATCTTTTTCATGAATACTCATGACTACCTCAAATAGCAGACTCCCATGTCAATGTTTATTTCTATCTACTTCTATAAGGCTTTTTGCCCAATTTTTTCAATTTTGTTCTAATATTCTTTGCTGATATATTGCATACTCTTCTGTATATCTGTGAAAAATTTTAATAAAAATTACAATTATAAAAAAAAAAGAGACTAGTCCAGCCCTTGTGCCCCTCTGTGCTCCCGAGCTCCCTGTCTGCACTACCAGGGTCTCGCGAACCAGGGCCGCAAGAGAGGTTGCCCCCGCATAAGCCAGATTCCACCACCAGGTACGTTACAGCATCTCAAAAGTTTGATCATATATGACAAAACTGGCTATCTAATACCTCAGTAGCCCCGGTACAACTGGTTAGAGACAGATTGCTGCTGAAGTAAGTCTAACAGGAAGTCTTGAGCATGAACTCCTAGGTTTAGGGCATAATATGTTTGACATATTTAAGTACCATAGTAAGCCTGATAATAAACCTAGGTAGTCTACACGATTTATCCACCTTATAATACTTTATGGAAATCCCTGGGAAGGGGGGAAAAGGAAGTAACAAGCACAGATTAGAAGTCATGTATTATCTTATTTTATCTTTTCTCATTCATTAAATGCCGCCATTCTTGAGATGTATTACAATGACTATACCCATTTGATGCATATATATTACTTTGCTATTCTGGACACATCAATTGTAATGCTGTACACTCTACTATTGATACTGTAATAAGTGCATGTGCATTCTTGTTTGATGGCAATAAAATATTTGTTTGGATTTAAAAAAAAAAGAGGGGGTGCAATACGTCCCCATAGCCACACCCTGCACCTGGAGGTAATGAGAGCTTTGAAGTTGAAATACGTTGTGATATAAAATTTATCTCAACATTGCAAGAAGGAACTCTTGCACCCAATTTCCCTAAAAAAGTTGATACCATATAGTCAATTTCTGAGTATCAAAAGGAATTGTTCTAATGACATAGACTTTAATATGGAAGCAGATAAACTAACTGTTAGACTCCTAGAAAGAGGCTACTCAAAAACCACATTAAGAAAAATCCTATAATCAAGCTAACAAAAAGACTAGAGAGAGTTTAATATTCAAGCAAAACAAGAAAGCATCTACAGAAAACATAAGAATCCTCAAATTCTCAGATGAACATGAAGAGATTCGAAAAATAATCACAACAAATTGGTCTATCTTAACTGATGACCCTATCATGAAGAAATTTATTACACTAAATCTATCAATAACATACAGAAGGCCAACATCAATAAAAGATTGCCTAGTTTCAAGTGAATACAAAGGGGAAAAAAATGATCACCCATGCTGCGATCTGGGCACCTTCCCTTGTGGAGATTGTTCATACTGTCTGTTTGTAAAGAAACAAAAGTACTTCACACTACCCAATGGCGAGATGTTTAAACCTAAATACTTTGCAAATTGCAACACAAAAGGAGTAGTTTATCTGATTCAATGCAAATGTGGTTCCTTTTATGTAGGGAAGACTAAACAACACTGGTGGCAGAGAATATCTAAACATGTGCAAAGTATGCAGGTTGGGAATCTATACCTACCTGTAGAAAGACGCATAGCTGAAATCCATAACTACAGAATGCCTAAGGTATCTTTTGTTGTATTGGATAGAGTCCATATACCGCAAAGAGGTGGGGATTGGAACAAATCCCTCCTGCAACTCGAAATGAGGTGAATTAGTTGCTTAAAAGCCACAATCCCACCAGGAATGAATGAAAAAAAAAGTTTTAGACTCTTTTTGGAGTCCGAGAAATAGCCACATGGAATCAGGTTCAGTTTCTCCCCGTTGGGTTCTTCATTAAGTCCAGGCCTGTGCAGAATAATATCTGAACAGAAAATTCTTTTTAATTAAGGATGACCTAGCTATAAACAACATAAACTTGGTTAGTATTGATGTTATTTGATGCATTTTGCTTTGTATGTAACTTGAAAGCTTTTTTTCTATGCCAAATACGTTGGGCGCCATTTGGGGATAGTGGGACAAATTTAGCCCTACACACTAAGCCCCACCCACTGGGTGGGGGGACCCTGTCTGACAGGTTGGGCTACATCTGGTTTCTGTTGCCTGGGAGGAATGGGGACTCCTTGTGAATACCCCGCTTTTTCTTGGTACTGGAATACCCAGATGGCGTCTTTATGGCCCCTATGTGATCCTCTATGTGTCAGTGGTGGCTCCACTCTGATGCCTTATAGACTTCCTAGGCTGTACATGTAATGCCCGGAATGAATATACACTTCCGGGTGCACTGCCCAGTGGTGACATCACTTCCAGGTGTACTTAGCCGGACGTGACATCAGGATGTGACGCAGATGAAAGGAGAACGCCGGGGACCATACGAGGCCTCTGATTGGTGGAGGCTGATGCTCTGATCCAACGCCTGTGGGCAACACAGGTGCGAATCATCACGGCCTTTATATAGATGTACACACCAGGCCCGGTACCACAGAAACATGTATATTTTTCTTGGGCTCTACGTGATGCAAGGTAAGACACAGATACCATTGAAATATTCCAATATACAATATGTTTTTGATCGTGTTTTTCTTTTTTGCGTTTCAAGAATAGTGTGCAAAAAAAGCACTCAGGTGTGAACGGAGCCTAGGCTTCAATCCACGCTTGTGCGACTGCAAAGTTGCACGATTTCCAATTTGATGCAACTTTGATTCGACTTTACACTCAGTGCACATAAGTGCAGCCTCATCTGTGTCCATAAGTGTTGTCTCACCTGTACCCATAAGTGTGGTCTCATCTGTGCCCATAAGTGCAGCTTATCAGTGCCTATCGGTGCGGTCTCATCTATGTCCACTAGTGAAGCTTATCAGTGTGGTCTCATCTATGCCCACCAGTGCAGTCCCATCTGTGCCCACCAGTGCAGCTTATCAGTGCCTATCAGTGTGGTCTCATCTGTGCCCATCAGTGCAGTCTGAACTGTGCCCACCAGTGCAGTTTAATCTGTGCCCATCAGTGTAGTCTCATCTGTGCCCACCAGTGCGGTCTCATCTGTGCCCGCCAGTGCAGCTTATCAGTGCCCATCAGTGTGGTCTAATCTGTGCCCACCAGTGCGGTCTCATCTGTGCCCACCAGTGCGTTCTCATCTGTACCCACCAGTGCAGTCTCATCTGTGCCCACCAGTTGGGTCTCATCAGTGTCCATCAGTATGATCTAATCTGTGCTCACTAGTGCGGTCTCATTGGTACCCACCAGTGTGGTCTCATCTGTGCCCATTAATTTGGTGTCATCAGTGTCCATCAGTGCAGTCTTATCTATGCGCACCAGTGTGGTCTAATCTATGCTCACCAGTGCGGTCTCATCAGTGTCCACCAGTGCAGCTTATCAGTACCCATAAGTGCGGTCTCATCTATGCCCACCAGTGCGGTCTCATCTATGCCCACCAGTGCAGCTTATCAGTGTCCATCAGTGCGGTCTCATCTGTGCCCACCCGTTCGGTCTCATCTATGCCCACCAGTGCAGCTTATCAGTGCTCATCGGTCTGGTCTCATCTATGCCCCCCAGTGCAGTCTCATCAGTACCCAAAAGTGCTGTGTTATCTGTGCCAGTGTGGTCTCATCAGTGTCCATCAGTACAATCTTATCAGTGTCCATCAGTGCAGTCTCATCTATGCCCACCAGTGCGGTCTCATCTATGCTCACCAGTGTCCACCAGTGCAGCTTATCAGTGCCCATAAGTGCGATCTCATCTATGCCCAGCAGTGCGGTTTCATCTATGCCCACCAATGCAGCTTATCAGTGCCCATTAGTGCGCTCTCATCTGTGCCCAAATGTGCAGAGCAGGGATCATTACCAGACATCAGCCGGATAACTGAGCGGAGATCTCTGGCTGTGACAGGTCTTGTATGTGAAAACACCAATCACCATAATGTCCTACCTCCTGGCCTGGCATTGTGATAGACAGCACACTGTTCCAATGCTGGGCCAGGAGGCGGGATGTTATGACGATCAGTGTTTCATACACAAGATCTGTCACAGCCAGGGATCTCTGCTCTGTCAACAGGCTGATGTCTGGTAACGATTCCTGTTCTGCACTGAGAGATGCCAGGACAGTGGCGGCAGCAAGGGGGATGGTGCTGGCAGGGACCAGAGGAGGAGGGAGGAGGAAACCACCTGCATTCGCAGTACAGATCGGTGGCTTTGAGACCCCCTCCGCCTACTATAGCAAGTGGGGATGGAAGTTGAAGTCCTCGCTGGCTTGAGAGAACTACTAGTGGGAAGTGACAAGACCACTGGCTGAGGATACAGGAGAAATAGCAGCCAGCAGTCTCACAAACAGAATATCACTGGGCAGTCACGGTTTTTCAGCAAAATCATCAGGCTATTGCAGAGGAACTATGGTGCTCAGAAGACGATGAATGGCTTAGTTGGTGAAGGTAGGAGATCAGCAACAAGTACATGGAAAAAAGTGTTTCCCTGAGTTCTGATTTAAAATACAAAAGCAAATTTTATTCACAACATAATTCATTACAATCTTATACAGCAGTGAGAGATAAAAAACAACCTGTCCAATACAATAACAGGTCAACTGTGTAGGTATCCTTGAAATAGTGCTACTAATAACGAAACTGTACGCAAATTAAATTTATATCTTTTTATACACAAATATAGCTTTCTTTTAGTGGTATTTGATCACCACTGGGTTTTTTATTTTTTATTATATAAACAAAAAAAAAACTAACAAATTAAAAAAAAAACAACGCTATTTACTTTCTGTTATAAAATATATCCAACGCCATCAAATATCTACATAACTTTAGGCCAAAATGCATTTTGCTACATGTAAAAAAATTATACAAATATAAAATGCAAAAAGAGTTCATAATACGTGTATATTTATTGATTAGTTTGAAAGTTATAGTGTGTACAAACTATGGTATTTATACTGGAATTTAGACAGCTTTTACTTTCTGACTGACTATAACATTTCTTGAGTTGCTAAAATACCAGGGCAGTACAAACAACCCCCCCAGATTACTCCATTTTGGAAAGTAGACACCCCAACCCAAGGTATTTGCTGAGAGGCATGTTGAGTCCATGGAAGATTTTATGTTTGCAGCAAATTGTTTGAAAATGACAAATCACTTTAACCACCTGCCAACTGCCCATTGTGGAAAAACGTCCCACAAAACTACTAATGGCGAAACGCAAATTAAATGTATATCTTTTTTTACACAAATAGAGCTTTCTTTTGTTGGTATTTGATCACCACTGGGTTTTTTTTTTTTTTTGAAAAGTATTTTTATTAATTTCAAATTGTAAATTTGTACAAACGAGAATAAATGCAAATATGAAGGACATATCGTTATATTACGATTAAGAATTACAGTCACAATGCAGATAAAACATTTTAACTAGAGGAAGTTGGGCTTGCAGGTTCAAACTTACACATTTGGGTCTAAAAGAGAGAACGGAGGATAAAACAGTTTGCGTCGAGATGTTTCTTTTGCCAAGATCATATCTACTTTCTATGTATAAAGGAAGGAAAAAGGCTTATGAAACATGAGAGGGTTGTTAAAAGGGGTCCTGGCATCCCTGCGAGGGTATACCCAGGGGGTCCCACTACGTCCCGCCCCCGTCCTGCCACCCCAGTGGGATCATATTGTGACCCGGGCGAGGGCGGGCGCAGGCGGGTACCCGCTTAGGGAGCAAGAAAGCTGCTAAAAGGGGGAATGAGAAGGGGATGGTTAAGGTAAGTCCGCGAGGACTTAGAGATGAAGGGTAGATATGTTGAACCTGCAGCCACTTGCTAAACAGCTAGGATATGCTAGCTGAAGTTTGTAACCATATAGAGAGGGTAAGGAGGGGAAAAAGAAGGGAGAGTAGAGAAGAAGGGAATATTAGGTGAAAAAAGAAAAAGAGGAAATAGGAGAGAGATAAGGGTAAAGGTAGGAGTCTGGATGGGTATAACCTAGAGTAGATATAGACTACAGGTTGTTAGGCAGTATAATCTGGATGAGGATGAGTTGAGCGGGTAATGTAAACCCGCCAGGGTTCCCATATTTTATCAAATGAACTGGATCTTCCTAGTATAGAGTATGCAATTTTCTCATGTGCCATGATCCAAGAGATCTTGTTTTTCGCTGAGGAGAAAGAAACTTTGGGTTTTTTCCATGCCCTAGCAATAGAACTCTTGGCTCCCAATAGAATATGGTGTATTAGGGCCTGTGAGTGTTTAGAGATGCCTTGGATCCTATGGTTGAGCAATGCTATAAGTGGATCCTGATTTAGGGATAACTCCTGTTATTCTACGTATTAGGTTGAATATTTGATTCCAAAAAGGCCTAATTCTGGGGCATTGCCAGAATGTGTGGAGAATAGTGCCCATGTGACCGCCACCTCTATAACAAAGGGGAGAAGTATTCGGGAATGTTTTGGCAAGACGTGTGGGAACCAGATACCAACGTGTTATAACTTTAAGGCCTGCTTCAATTAGGCTAACATTATGTACACCCTTGAATGCACGTGAAACGTTATTGTGCCAAGTTTCCAGGTCCCAAGAGAAATCCAGGTCCCTTTCCCAGTCTTGCATGAATTTTGATTTATCAAGGGGTTCTGCCAGTGCGGCATAAATGAGAGATATGCCCCCTTTGACATCCGTGGCTGCTGCACACCACCTCTCATAAGGTGTCACCGATAGTGGCAATGACCCTGAAGGGGTAAAGGAGTGTAGGAAATTAGAAATTTGAGTGAACCTAAAGCTTTCGGCTTGAGGCATTTCTAATTTATTGAGGCAATGTTCCTTGGAGATAGGGCCTGAGGCATTAAGGAAATGGCCTATGCGGAAGAGCCCCTTATTCAACCACCACCTGAAGGCTCGAATGTTTTCCCCTGGGGGGAACTTAGGGTTATGAAATATGTGGCTAAGTGGGTGACAAGGCGAGGCTATCCTGGGGGATTTATAGAGAGTGTCGCATAAGTTAATGGAATGAGATAGTGTTGGGGAGAGAATCGCTGGTCGCCTTTTGCGTGGACACCAGCAGAGGTAATTTAAAGTGAATCCGGGGGTTGCCTGGCGCTCGATTGCGACCCAGTCTGGTTTTGAGGCTCTAGAATAAATGACGGAAAACTGTGTGAGTTGTGCAGATTGGTAGTAAAGCCAAAGGTTGGGGAGGCCTAGGCCTCCGCAACGTTTTGGTCTGTAGAGAGTTTGCTTAGAGAATCTGTGGCCTGATTTCCCCCAGATGAATTTGATGATGCAGGATTCTAGTGAGGCTAGATGAGCTTTAGGGATCGGGATGGGGAGGGATCTAAAAAGGTAGAGAATCCTTGGGAGTAGTGTCATTTTTACTGCATTCAGTCTAGCAAGCCAGGGGAGATTATATTGAGTCCAGGTGTTGAGATCCGCCTGGAGTTTCTTGAACACCCGAGGGTAATTATGTTTATAGAGATAATCTATAGTAGAGGTGAGGTGGATACCAAGGTAGGGGATGGAGGTTTCTTGCCATATGAAGGGAAAGTGGCTTTTGAGATTTTCGGCTAGTGGGGGGGGAGTTGAGATATTGAGGACCATGGATTTGGAGAGGTTTATTTGAAGGCCCGAAGCTTTTTCGAAGTTAGCTAACAGTTGCATAATATTAGGTAAAGTGATGAGCGGAGATGTGACAAAGAGAAGTAAATCATCGGCAAATAGGGCGCATCTGTGCTCAGAGTCACCGCAACGAACCCCGTGAATGTCAGGATGTGTTCTGACTGCAATGGCAAGGGACTCAATTGCTATTGCAAAGAGAAGGGGTGACAGAGGGCATCCCTGTCTGGTCCCCTTCTCTATGGGGAAAGAGTCGGAGTAATATCCCTGAAACCTGACCTTAGCTCTGGGATAGGAATAGAGGCTGCTGATGGTGTTAAGAAATCTTGGGCCGAACCCCCATTTTTCAAGGGCTGCAAATAGGTATGTCCAGGAGACCGAGTCAAAGGCCTTCCGGATGTCAATAGAGAGGAGGAGACCCTTCTGTAAAGCCCCTCCCTCCCAGCCGGATCTCATTATTGAGACCAAGTCAATCGCCCTCCTTATCTGGTCTGGGCCTTGGCGGCCAGGGATGAACCCAGCCTGATCTCTATGAACATAGGAACTTATAAAGGAAGATAACCTGTTAGAGAATATTTTAGTTAGAATTTTCAAATCGTTATTTATTAGTGAGATTGGTCTATAATTAGCCACCTCACTTGGATCCTTCCCTGGTTTAGGTATCACAGATATATAGGCTAAGTTAGAATCCGATTCAAGAGCATGTCCATTGGACAGGGAGTTAAAATATTGGGCCATATAGGGAGCTAATGTTTTAGAGAAAGCCTTATAGTATCCCAGCGAGAATCCATCCGGACCAGGGGCTGAGCCCGTGCGGGATTCGCTGATAGCCAGAAGAATATCTTCTTCGGTAACCTGGGCCTCAAGGAGCTCCCTATGGGATGTAGATAGTGTAGGGAATGGGATGCTATCGAGGAAATTGTTGTGACCGGGACTGGGCTCCGGGTTATTTCTAGTGTATAGGTTTGTATAAAAGGACTGGAATGTTTTTATAATTTTAGTAGGAACTTGTGAGAGGTGTCCCTTTGAGATTTTGATTTTAGGAACCGACATAATTTTATATTTGGGAGTGAGCTTAGCTGCCAGATAAGGGCCAATTTTGCCACCAGTTAGGTAGAAACGTCCCGATTGCCAACTAAGACGCTTTTGGGCTGAGGTTGTCAAGGCTAAATTCAAAGCTGCCTTGGCAGCGTTCAAACCAGCTAGAGTGTCAGGGGAGGGTTTCTTTTTGTGGGATCGGCTCGCTTTTTTGAGGTCTTGCTCGAGAGTTGTTATTGTCGATTTATGTTCCTTTTTAATCTGGCTGGCCAGTTGGATGAATTTACCTCTCAGGACGGCCTTGTGGGCGTTCCAGAGGGTTCTCGGGGATATGTCTTGTGTGTTATTCAAGGTGAAGTAATTTTTTATTTCGTTTTCAATCTGTGAACACCTAATAGGGTCGGACAATATAGATTCATTTAGTCTCCAAGGAGGAAAGGTGGAGTATTGAGGGGTGCTTAGGAGATTGATCACTACCATAGAATGGTCAGACCATGGGGTATCAATTATTGAGGCGTAGGAGAGGGAAGGAGTTAAAGAGGAGGGTATAAAGATATGATCTATTCTCGCGTGGGACTTATGTGGAGCGGAATAGTGTGTATATTCCCTGGCGTTTGGGTTATATTCCCTCCAGGCGTCAATGAGGCCGAGGGAAAATAGCAGTTTGGCAATTCGGGTGCTACGGTTGGGTGGTCTTTTCATCATATGGGTACCATTGTGTAACAGTGAGAGAATAGGATCAAAGGGAGTATTGGAGTCACCTCCCATGATTATCGTTCCCTCGAGATGGGGGCTTAAAGAGTTAAGCATTGAGGAAAAGAATGAAAATTGATTCTGGTTTGGGGAATAATAGGAAATTAAGGAATAGAGGGAGCCATTAATTTGTCCCTTAACTAGGATAAATCTCCCCTCCCTATCCCTGATAGTTTTTACATGGGAAAATGATAACCGTTTGGAGAGAAGGATTGCTACCCCTCTCTTCTTCGAGTCTGCATTTGACAAGAAGAAGGTGGGGTATTTGCGGTGTAAAAAATTCGGGTGGAATTTGGTGTCAAAGTGTGTCTCCTGTAGGAGTACAATATCAATGTTTCTACTTGCGTAGTAATGGAGCGCTTTATGTCTTTTCGTGGGGGAATTGAGGCCCTGAGTGTTGTGGGATGCCACCTTGATAACAGGTTGTGAGAGGTCATGTGGAGCCATCATCGGTTAATAAAATATAGTAGATCGACTAGGAAAGGGCTTACCTGGATTCTCAGAGTGGGCCCTGGAGCCGATTGCGGTAGATTATCATCACCTGGTAAATATCTCTTTGGGATGGGCTGGGCCCATCCAGACTCCTGGGGAGAGAAAATGAAAAAGGTATGTATAAATAAAGGAAGAGAGGGAGGAACAAGAGGAAAAAGAGAGGGAGACATGAGGGGGGACAGGGACAATTGGGGAATTCCAACCAAGGCGTCCCTAAGTAGTCTGGGGTAAGGAGATCTTCCCAGTCCAACTAGGTCCCTTAAAAAGGGAAAACTAAGCAAGAGGCAATCCGGGATGGATTGCAGTCCTGTCCGAGTCAGTGAGTACTCTTACTCTCTGAGTCACGACAGGGGGGAGGCGAGCGTAACCGCTCCAGCCTACCGACACCAACTAATCACCTGGGGGAGGTCCTAAGGAGCCCCCAGATGATTAGGTATATTCAAAAACAAATTTAGGTGCGAAACTAACAAATAAGAAAACATAGCAATTTTAGAACTTGTATAAAAACTGAAGACATTGTAAGCAGTGAGAGTCTGAAAGACTGTCATGCCTGCAATGAGAGGTAGCCCGTAAGGCTAAACAGTTTCAGATCTTGAATCCCCCGCAGGGTAGGGGAGTAAGGAGATTATCTTCCCAATGGAGGGTGAATAGGAGAGTATTGCTCTCAAAGTCGCAAAGTTCATCCCTGTGGTGGTTGATCACGTTGTCTTTTGGCTTGCTGCTTGTTCCAGATTGGGGTCATGGGGCTTCCCGGTGGCGGTCTCTTGGAGGATCCTGGACGTGCTGAGATTGGGGGTGGATTAAGTTCATGGGATATGAGGCCCAGTTGTAAAAGGATGCGTTCACCATCTTGGAAGCTTACAATGCCATGGGATTTGTTTTGATATTGGAATACCAGGCGGAATGGGAATGCCCATTTGTATTTAATGTCTTTCTTTATGAGGACTTCAAGCAAGGGTTTCAGGTTCCTTCTTTTTTGGATGGTTGTTGGAGAGAGATCAGCATATAGCTGAATTGGGTGGCCTTGAAAGTGGAGTGGTGCTGTTTCTCTGGCTTTTCTGAGGGCCTCCTCTCGCACAGTGAAGAAATGTGGTTTAACGATAATATCACGGGGTAAACCATCTTGACGAGGCGGGGTAAGTGCTCTGTGGGCCCTGTCAATCTCGAGTTTAATATCAGAGATACCTGGAAGTAAGTCAGTGAGTAGAGCTTTGACCACTTTCTGGGAGTCCTTGAATGTTTCAGGGAGCCCCCTGATATGAAAGTTGCACCTCCTGTTACGATTTTCGAGATCCTCCAGTTTGGCCAGGGCTGAGTCTAGTTGTTCTTGGAGAGACTGGATGCAAAAAGAATTTTGGTTGGTTTTTGCAATAGTGGAGTCCACTGCCTTCTCCAGGGTATCAATTCTGGAGCCTAAGCTTTGGAGATCCATTTTGATTGTCTCTGTGATCTGCGTTGCTTGTTGAGCTAGGCCTGATGCGAGTATATCTGAGAATTTGGATAAAAGTAAAGTCACATCTGATGTCCCTCCCGGGACCGGGGAGTTTGGGGTGGATAGCCCTGAGAGTGGAAGCGGGCTGTTTGGTAATGGGGATTGCAATGAAGTCTGCATTGCTTCCTCCATAGCATGTCTCAAAAGAGATTCTGTGGATGCTGGCGACACCTCCAGAGTGTGACCATTTACTGTTGGCGAGAGGGGAAGCTTGCGACCCTCAGGGGTGTTTGGTGGGAGGTCTGCTGCAGCTGGGAACCCTCCGAATCCAGCATGAGGAGAAGGCGCCGTCGCGGCCGCTATCTTGGAGTTGTCTGGGGCCTGCAGGCTGAATGATAGTTTACGGTTTACCTCCTTCTTTTTCCGTTCCTCCCGCGGGGGATCCAGCTTATCAGGCTGTCGGATGGTTAGGGAGAGCTGCCCTGTGCTGTCACTGCACCGATGGTTGCTTGGTGTCGGTCTGTGGCTGGAGCGGGTCGGAGCTCCCGTCTAGAGCGTCTGTACGGGAAGCCGGCGCATGTGCACTCCCCCCACCACTGGGTTTTTTTATTTTTTATTATATAAACAAAAAAAACAACAATATTTACTTTCTGTTATAAAATATATCCAATACCATCATATATCTACATAAATGTAGGCCAAAATGTATTTCGCCAACATGGCAGCATACTAGTGATAGGACCAGTGAATAGCTTAAAAAAGGCATGGTTAGCCGCCCCCCCATTCTTCTTTTTTTCCTCATACCTCCATGCACCAGTGAAGAGTAAGCAGTTCTATGTCCCTACTTCTGCCTCTGTGCAGTAGCCGCCTGAGTTCAGCCTCTCCCAGTTCGGAGACCCAGTGCTTGGGCTGCTAAATTGCGCTAAAAAGCCTGGGTGCCTCTTCTGTGCGTCTTGATGGGGCCCTGCAGTGTTTCCACTCTGGGAACGAAATCTGCCATTATGTAAGCGCCTGTGGGCTGAGGCTTGGGAGGGCCAGCTAGTTCATTCATTTTCCTTTTTTGGTTCCTTGCACCATGCATGGCTGCCTATTCCTTTTATTCTGTGCTGTCTCATATGTGTTCTCCCTTACCTTGATCTGTTTCTCTTTTGAGTGCCTCACATGTCTCTATGTTTGATATGTTCTGTTTGCCCATGTGTCTAGACCATTCTGCCTGGGGCGTCTTGATGACATCATCAGGTTGTGCCGGCCATCTTGCTGATGGGCAAAAGCCCACTGTTGCTAGCAATGAGGGATGCAGTCCTGGGGAAGCTCCCCCTGCTGATTTTCAGGAGGTAGTACAAAAAAAAAAATGTGTGTGTGTGTATATATGTGTATATATATATATATATATATATAGGTATACTGCATTCATTTGTTTCTTTTTACTAAAAAAAAAAAAAAAGGAGAAATGTATGTATATATATATATATATATATATATATATAAATTTATTTTGGTAAAATGAAGGCATATATTTTTTCTCCTCTCTTTTTAATGTTGAAAGACCTTCTCTTTCTAGTGCTATTTTCCTTTCTGGCTATCCTCATTTCAGCTGGCCGTCCTATCTGTCCTACAGCCATAAATCAGTCACCTCTTATGCAAAAAGACCCTCAAATTCAAAGGTACGGGACCACCGTGTTGGTAAGTTTGCAGGAAAAGAGTGCCTCCTTATGCGGATTGCTTTGAATGTTTTCAGCCCCCGCATGCTCATGCTCTCAAAAATCAAGAGCCAGGGAAAGGCGGACGGTCTTCATAAGAGTGTTGCTGCAGATGTCGCACCCACTCAAGGGAAAAGGTTCCAAAGAAGACGTCTTATCGCCTCTTCCCCAGAGCAACGCCAATGCCCCAGCAAGATTCCTGCAGGGCCTGTGGCACAGCGCCTGTAGCCAATAGGCTGGTGAGTAAAGACTGCCCGGAGGAGTTCGCAGTTAACAGGTAACACCAAATATCTTTAATAATTGCTGGCATGTGGCGCTCAACTACTCACACCTCTGCCTCTGTGCAGTAGCCGTCTGAATTCAAGCCTCTCACAGTGCGAAGACCCAGTGCACCAGCTGTTCTATACTTCCTCTAGGCCGGGTTGGACATGAGCCTTAAGCCTCATACACACGGGACGACGATCGTATACAACAGGTCGTATGAATGACCGTTGTATGCGAAATCGATCGTTCGAATGTGCGATTAGAACAGCCGACATACGACGGTCGTACAAGGGGAGTTGTATGAGCAGACTAGAAAACTTGGTCATACCAACAAGCGGTCATACGACCGTTGTATCGTGTGTACAGAGCAGTTGGTACAACAAGTTGTATTGTGCAAAACACGCATGCTCCGAAGTCAGGAACGGCCGGGTGCTAATTACATGCACCTGAACGTTCTTTCCGTGGTCGTACGATCGTGTAGTGCAGTCAGTATGCAAGTTACATTATCCAAAATACGATTTGAGATGATCGTACATACGATCGTCGTCCCGTGTGTACGAGGCATTAGCCTATCATCACTGTGCTGGCAAGTGTCAGCTAT
Source organism: Glandirana rugosa (assembly GCA_018402905.1). NCBI lineage: Eukaryota > Metazoa > Chordata > Amphibia > Anura > Ranidae > Glandirana > Glandirana rugosa. The sequence continues at coordinate 37,577 of BLSH010052927.1, read as the reverse complement.
ATTGGCAATAACAAATTTAAATGGGTCAAGAATACTTCAGTCTGCATGACTTTTGAAGGCAGTCGTAAGGATTCAGTCACTAACGGAAAGGAGTCTTTCCCAGTGGGGTTGATTGGTGTTGCTGTATCTCTTGTCCGTTCAACCGTTTGCTCCAACAGAGCAGTATTTGGTTTGGGCCATTACCTACAAGACAGTATCTATTGCAAAACTTTAAGCAGAAGTTTATCTGAGATTCAAGCTCTTGGAGCTTCAAAAAAAAAGTTTTCTTTACAAAAAGAGTAGAGGACTATCTTGTAGGTCATCTTATATCAAAGGTAGCAATGGCCCTCTATTTAACAGACATCTGGGAATTACCTAAATTTCCAGAACATCACACAGGAAAGTCACATGACCTGGACGTTTTCAAAAAGAAGCACCTGTCCACAATTGGTCTTTTCAGATCATCTAATAAGCCTTTTGTCATTCCAGCTGGGAATCATCAAGGTAAAGAGGTTACTGCCTGGACTCTAGCAGGCTTGGTGGTGCATATAGGACGAGGGAGCGTAAGCCTCCGTCAGTGGCGGTGCACTTTACCAAAGTGATTGCAGTCTCATAGGCAGCCCACTTGGGAGCATCTATAGTATCCATCTGTAGAAGTATCATGGTCATCCCAGCATACCTACTCAAACTTTACGGAGTAGACATAGGTGCCTTGGCATCAGAGGACTTTGCGGGAAGGACTATTCAGTCCACTGTCCCATCCTAATTAGAATATTGGTTTGGCAAGTAGAACCCACACTGTCAGCCAGTTATTTATCACTAGTATGCTGCCATGTTGGCGTCAGGAAAACGGAAAATTGTATCAAATACTTAACGTAATTTTGCTTTCCTGACGCCAAACCATGGCAGCATACGAGCCCGCCCTGTGTGGTCCGGTATGTGGCTTGTTACAAAGAATGGGGGGGGGGGGCGGCTAACCATGCCTTTTTTTATGCTATTCACTGGTCCCGAGGGAGTGGCTAAGAGGCAGAGCTCTATCACTAGTATGTTGCCATGGTTTGGCGTCAGGAAAGGAAAATTACGGTAAGTATTTGATACAATTTTCAGTTTTTGCTACATGTAAAAAAAATATACAAATATAAAATGTAAAAAGAATTCACAATACGTGTATATTTATTGATTAGTTTGAAAGTTATAGTGTGTACAAACTATGGTATTTATAGTGGTATTTACGCAGCTTTTACTTTCTGACTGCCTATAACATTTCTTGAGTTGCTAAAATACCAGGGCAGTACAAACACCCCCCAGATTACTCCATTTTGGAAAGTAGACACCCCAAGGTATTTGCTGAGAGGCATGTTGAGTCCATGGAAGATTTTATGTTTGCAGCAAATTTTTGGAAAATGACAAAAAAAAATCACTTTAATCACTTGCCAACTGCCCATTGCAGAAAAACGTCCCCAAAATTGCACTCCCGTGTGCCCCATGCATCCGTGCTCAGCCATACATCTGAGCTCAGCCATGCATCCATGCTCAGCCATGCATCCATGCTCAGCCATCCATCCGTGCTCAACCATGCCTCCGTGCTCACTCATGCATCCGTGCACACCCATGCAGTCATGCATCCGTACTCAGCCATCCATCTGTGCTCACCAATGCATCCATTGTCACCCATCCATCCATGCTCAGCCATGCATCCGTGCTCAGCCACCCATCCGTGTTCCGCCATGCATCCATGCTCATCCATGCATCCATGCGCAGATATCTATCTGTGCTCAGCCAATGCATCCATGCTCACCAATGCATCCGTGCTCAGCCATCCATCCATGCTCAGCCATGCATCCATGCTCAGCCAACCATCCGTGCTCAGCCATCCATCCATGCTCACCCATCCATCCATGCTCAGCCATGCATCCGTGCTCAGTCATGCATCTGTGCTCACCCATCCATTCGTGCTCAGCCATCCATCTGTGCTCAGTGCTCACCCATCCATCCGTGCTCACCCATTCATTTGTGCCCAGCCATCCATCCATGCTCAGACATACATCCATGCTCAGCCATGCATCCATGCCACTACACTGCCCATCAGTGCCACTACAGTGCCTATCCATGCCACTACAGTGTCTCACAATAGTGTAATGAAATGTATGCACTTAGAACACCTGATGGTGCTCCCTGCATGTTGGGCTGTGTAAAAGTGTCACGCATGTGGTATCGCCATACTCAGGAGGAGTAGCAGAATATATTTTGGGGTGTAATTTTTGCTATGTACATGCTGTGTGTGTGAAATATTGTATATTTATGTAAAAAAAAATGCGTTTTCATTTTCTTTCCACATTTTCCAAAAACTTGTGGAAAAAATTACATGTGACAAGACTCAATATGCCTCATAGAATATACGTTGGGGTGTTTACTTTCCAAAATGGGGTCATTTTTTGGGCGTTTCCATTGTCCTGGTGTTTCAGGACCTTCAAAAGTGCAAGAGGTAGTCAAGAAATGAGATGTGTAATTTATGCTCCTAGAACGCCTGCTTCTAACAAAAAAAAGGAAAAAAAAAAAAAAAATGTTTTAACGGTATAAATGTCCAATAAAGAGTGTGGGTCGTATACGAATGGTGTTTAATGTGGGGTTTTGTGTAAGATGATGAGGAGGACTCATACCGCTATGGGGTACACCCTCTGAAAATGTGTCGCACCGGTGTATGTATCTCGGTTGTACGTCCCTCGTGGTAGTCCGCAAGATCCTCGTATTTAATGTGTAGAGTAAAGAACTGATGGAGAACGTGAAAACTTCCAGGACTTTGTGGTCCTGTTACCTTTGCGGGTTTTTTACTGGGGTAAA
>BLSH010052926.1:3211-16895 GCA_018402905.1 Glandirana rugosa | reverse complement strand
TTTAGAGTCCATCAGAGAACCAGTTACTATATTGAGGGGTCCAGAAGAAAAGGAAAAACTAAAAATCCCCCCTGACCAAGGAACAATGTTATTGTGACAGAGCAATCAGAGTCATCTCAGGGCATGGAGATGATTAAAGAGAAGCGAACATGGGAGGTCTCCAGACATGGAAACCTATAAACCTCTTCAGGGTGGTATTCATGAGTCATGTAGTGATAATTCGGGCCCTGGGTGCCGCATATAGTAACCTCACCCACCTAACAAAGTTTGGCCCGAACCCAAATTTCTCCAGGATCCGCCAGAGATAGCCCCATTCTATGCAATCAAATGCCTTGGCTGCGTCCAGGCTCAAAATTGCTTTTGGCCCTATATTTTCTGTATGAATTTGCAAGTTAGGGTACAACCTTCTAATATTTTGGCTAGTGGACCGATTGGGAATAAACCCCGCCTGGTCCGGGTGCACCCATGTGCAAACTTTTTCAGCCTCGTTGCCAAGGCCTTTGCTATGATTTTAATATCCACCCCTAATAAAGATATGGGCCTATATGAGGCTGTCTCCAGCGGGTCCTTTCCCTCCTTGCACAATAATACTATGTCTGCTTCCCTCATGGATAGGGGCAATTCCCCCGTTGCTAATGCCCTTTCGGCCACCTTCAGCAGCATCGGCAGGAGTACCTCACCATATTCCTTATATACCTCTATAGGGATACCATCTGGCCCCGGGGCTTTCTCATTGGCCATTTCCCTTACTACTTCTTGCATCTCCTCCAAGGTGAGAGGGGATTCCAAGGAGTTTCTCTCCTCCTCAGACAAGGTTGTCAACTGGATCTTATCCAAAAAGACTTCCATTTTATCATGATTAATTATCCCAGATGAACTATACAGATCTTCATAATACACCCTGAAGATTTCCAAAATCTCTAAAGCACTCGTGATGACCTTGCCATCTGCTTTTTTAATCGCCAGCAGAGACCCTGTTGGGGCGTTTGTTTTTAATAAGAAGGCCACTCCTTTCCCTACGCTTTCTCCTTCCACATAGGGACACTGCCTATTGAATAAACGCTTATTCTCTGCCCTAATAATCTCTAATTTTTTATAGTTTAATTGGCCGTCTTTCAGTACTCTTAGGTTCTCTAACGTGGGTTTCTGAATGTACTGTTTCTCAGCTTCTTTAAGATCTTTAACTTGATTTTTCCCATATTCTGTTCTGTTTTCTGGGCTTTGCAATCTTTTGAATTAAAAGTCCTCTTAAGTAGGCCTTAAGAGAGTCCCAAACCCACTCAATTTTTGCTGAGTCCAAATTTACTAATATGAATTCCTCCAAGGCTTCCCTTATTCCCTCCTGCCTCTTTATAAGGTTTAACCATACTGGGTTGAGTTTCCAGTTAGAGTCCCTTTTGGAGAGTCTCTGACCTATTTGCACAATAACCGGTGAATGAAACCTCTAGGCAAGTATTCAACCCTCTCCACTAAAGGCAAAGCCTCCTGGTTCCCCAGTATAAGATCAATCCTGGAAAGAGTGTCATACGAACTGGAGAAGGATGAATACTGCCTTTCGGTTGGATTCCTCACTCTCCATATATCCATCAGGCCTGCCTCACTCAGAACAGAAGAGAATCTCTCCTCCACTGCTCTACTCCTTTTATTATCGGGTGGAAACCTATCGCTCCTGCCATCTGGGGTCATATTAAAATCGCCCATCACTATTACTGGTATGTGTGGCTTGTCTAAGATAAATTTAACCAATTTAAGTAGTACTTCAGTACTAAATGGGGGAGGTATGTATATATTCACCAGGACTAGCAGATCTTTTTCACGAGTCACCAATAGGAATATATAACGCCCATCCGCATCTACTTTGATTGCACAATAGGACCCAGTACCCCACTCTTTATGTATATGCTTACCCCTCTCGCATGGGAGGAGTAGGCTGCATGAAACTGGTATTGATATCGACCTCTTATTACTGAACTGAGACCGTCCCTAGCCAGGTGAGTTTCCTGTAAACAGATCACATCGGCCCCCAACCTTCCCATTTTTGCAAAGATTGCCATTCTCTTTTCTGGAGTCCTCATCCCTCTAACATTCCAAGATATAAGGCGCAAAATTCTAGTGTTCATTCCACTTTTCTTATCTCATCTTCCTGCCCATATAATACACCTGTGTTAATATACATCTTCCATAGTGCCACTATTTCGTGTCCTCTCTTCCATTCTGTTGTGAGATTTATTTGTGCTTTCTTTGTTTTTGTGCTATTTTCAAAATCCGTGACCCCCAATTGAACATATAACCCTCTCCCCCCTTCATAATACTTATAACGTATATTCCCCCCCATTACTCACTCTTTCATACAACTTCCACCCCCTACCCTCCTCCCTCCCCCCAACCCCCCCCCCTCCCCCAACCCCCTTTGGTTCTCCCTAGGGGCATAACTTGTGACCTCCCACATTCTCTTAACCTCCCCCACCCCCCACTTTTCTCCTCAACCATCTCATACGTGAGCTCCCCCTCTACCCCAAACAGCGTGTCCCCTAAAGTGATCTATTCGTATTCCCCATTCATTCGTAATTCATTCATAAGTCCCTACCCAGTATCTTTCACCCCTCATCTGGATTCAATTTCTGTTTGTTGCTCTCCAGCCAGGACGTAACAGCTTCAGGAGTGTCAAAATACTGTGTTTGGCCTAGCGCCATTACCCTCAACCGGGCTGGATACAACAACGCATATTTAACTCTATATTGGAGTAAGGAACGTTTAACGTCTCTGAATCTGGCTCTCTTTTTCTGGAGCTCTGGAGAAAAGTCTGGATATATAGATATCCTGCTACCATTTACCATTAGGTTCCCTTTTTCCCTGGCTCTCTGCAAGATGTTGACTTTGTCGCTGTAGTTAGAAAGTTTGGCCAAAACTGGTCTAGGGAAGGACCCCTGTGGATAAGGTCTAAAAGGCACCCTATGTGCTCGTTCCACACAGAAAGTTGGAGACAGTGGGGTTGTACCCCCAAATTCTTCCCTGAGCCATTTTTCTATAAACACCACTGGATCCTTTCCTTCGCTGTGTTCTGGGAGACCTACTATCCTGATGTTCTCCCTCCGTGATCTGTTTTCTAGATCATCCAATTTATTTGCCTGGGCCTCTACCTTTTCCCGGAGTGCCTTTAGCTCCTTTTTTAAGGGATTGAGCTCGTCTTCCAGCCCACCCAGCCTCTCCTCCACCACTGATGTCCTCTCCTGGATAGTCTTCAAGTCTTGCCGTACCAAAGTAATTTCTTCTCTGACTCCCCTCATTTGAACAAATAGCTCCGCCAGCGTGGCTCTACAGATGTTAACCACCTGCAGCACTTCTTTTAACGATGGTTCCACCTCCCCAGTACTGCTCTTGTTTGTCTCCACTATGCTGGTTCCTGGTTGGGAGCTGGTTGGAGATGACTCCCCCACCTCCCCCACCACCACCTCGGGAGGCTCCGAATTTGTCGCACTGGGCCCTTGGCTCTTCCTCTGCTGCTTACCATCTTGATTATTCTTTGATGTAGACTGAGTATTCCCCTTTGTTGGTGTTTTAGATGGTGAATGAGCATATTTTTCTAATTTTGCCGCCACTGTAGACGTATCCTTGGGTTTGGATTTCTGAGTGGACGGAATCTGGTCCTCCCCTTTTTTTTTCATCATGACTGAGCAAAAGTCCACACACCTCCCAAAGAAAAAAAGGATAAAAGGGAAAGCACTACAAACACGAATGCACGCGATCGCCGTCCACTTAGCTTTTTATATAGAAGTAGAGACCTCTGTTTCCTCTATATCAAAACCTGAAGTACCACCATCTGCTTTCTCTGTCTCCGTTTCACCCTCCTCTTTATACTACTTGAGTTTTCTTCCCTGCATATATGCTGACTCCTGGTCTTCTCCCCTCTCACTGGAAAAGCCCCAAAGAGTCACGGAAAGCCTCTCCACTCCTGCCCCACACCCCGCAATGGGGTTTTAGGGGGCAGTCTAGGGCAGTTTAGGGGGCCCCCCTGATGGCTGTGTACCAAGTCTTTAGATTCGTCACCTCCCCCTCCACCCCCTCTCTCACAGACGATGGAGATAGTGGTGACACTTCAGACCCCCCCCCAAAGTTGTCATGGAGAGATCAGAGACAGAGATTGCAAGTGTAATCTTCACAAATAGGGTTACTACTATTTCCTTCGCTCACTACACCTCTCTCGCGTAGACCACGGACCATACACCAGTGAATTAGTTCCATCCAAGACAAAATGTTAGAGGAAAGAGAGGAGGGAAAGAGATAGGCATCAATATCCCCTCGCTATGTTTCCTTTTTTTTCTTCCCCTCCTTCCTTCTCCCTCTTCTCTTTAAAAGCAATTAGCCAATAATAGGGGATCTGAGGTTTTCCGCTGAAACAGCCGACACAGTCAGTGCCAATAATCACTTACTTGCTGAGTGCACCTCCGTCCTTTATCTGGGGATTCTGTTATCATTCCCCGCCTTGATACACTCACCAGTCTTGCCGCACTTCAAACGCATCGGCGCCTCGGGGAGCACTACTCCACTCCACCTCTCACACCAATGCGTCGGAAAGACACTCACACGTGGCGGGCCGCATCGCCTTCTCCAAGCCGTGGCTTGCCACTCTCCCTCCACGCTCCTCCCGCATCAAGTCTAGCCGGCTCCTCCCTACTCATACGCGAGGCTTTCCGGTGCTGACCCGCCGTAGTCTCCAGTCCATTCAGAGACCCCGGCCAGCTGTCTCCATCGCCTCAGCCGCCACCTTCACCACCACCACTAATCTTCCCTGGAGACGTGAGGCGTCCCGGCCAGACTCAATCCGATCGGCCCCTGGGAGAGACGCTGGACACGTCATTCGGGGCAGCACGGGAGCTCTAGCTCTCAGCCTCAACCACCTCCCATCCGGTCACGCCCCCCCTTTTGTAGAATTTTTACTTTGTCTCTATAGTTAGACAGCTTTACTAGCAGCGGTCTAGGAAACGCCCCCGGTGGCGGAGGTTTAAATGGCACTCTATGCGCCCTCTCCACACAAAAGATGCTGATAATGAGGCCACTGCTCCAAATTCGTCTTTGAGCCATTTTTCCATAAACTCCACGGGATCCACTCCCTCACTACGTTCCGGGAGGCCTATCACCCTAATGTTATCTCTTCTGAGTCTGTTCTCCATGTCCTCCAGCTTAAATGCCTGGGCCTCTACCTTTTCATTTAATACTTTCAATTCATTTTTCAACGGATTGAGTTCATCCTCCACCAGACTCAGTCTCTCCTCCACCGCTACCATCCTTTCCTGGATGCTTTGCAGGTCCTGCCTTACCATTGACACCTCTTCTCTAACCCCTCTCATTTGTAAAAACAACTTGGTCAATGTGGCTCTGCAGATGTTTACCACCTGTAGAACTTCTTTTAATGCTTGTTACACCTTAGTTCTCTTTCCGAAATGAAATATTACCAATTAGTGGTGAGACATGTTCTTAATGCAGCCAGGGCTTGCATACCAGCACATTGAAAAGCTTTCTCTCCCCCTACCATAGGCCACCAGATCAGAGCAACAAATGATATAATGCGTATGGAAGAACTCACTACATCAATAATTATAGTATAATAGTATGGTATAATTGTACTTTTTACCTTTTTTTGTTTATCAGGGCTCAAGAATGTATGAAGTTTTTAAAATGTCACTTTTAAAATAAAATGGATAAAAATTCTGACCTTTGTGTAAAAAAATTACATTTCCTTTTCTTTCTGCTTTTTCCAAACACTTGTAAAAATAAAATGGAGTCTTCAAAAGACTTGCCATGCCTCTTAAAAAATACCTTGGAGTGTTTACTCTCCACAATGTGATCACTTTTTTTTTTTTTTTAAATATGTTTTATTGGAAGATTTTTACAAGTACAAAGAACATAAACAGAGCTGATATGATACAGAGGTGCTCTGAGTTTGACCTGTCTAGGCAAATACACAGTTGATTACTAAGAGCAAGGCACAATGCCTTTACCAGCATCAAACAGAGAAACATAACTAACGAGGGGGGTAGGGTATGGGGGGGGAGAAAGAGGGGGGACCTATGTGGTAGTCTTAAAAGCTGTATGACCATTCCCGCGAAGAAGAAGACAATGAAGGAGGCAGAGGTGGTGCCAGGTGGAAATATTGGAAGTCTTTGAGGTTTTGAAAATTCTGAAAATGAAGGTTTTTGCCAGAAAGTCTCAGTTGGGTGTTAGCAGGTGGCTGAGGAGGTGATTGAGGCTAGGGGGGACCATCTTTTGAAATGCATCATAACAAACAAGAAACATGGAGAGGGAATGGAGGAAGCGAAGGTGATCTTAGGGCGGACCAGGTTTGGAAAGTCCAGCAATGACATAATGGGCAGGATGGATGTGTACCAGGACTCGGAGAGAGCTATAGAGGGGGGAAGTGGGGAGGGGAGGAAAGGAAAGGGTGCCTCCTGTCCAGAGGTTCAGTGTTTCCAAGTGGTGTGATGAGATGGGGAGAGTAGTGAGAGGGGCTAGATCTCAACTGTTGACCATGTGAGGGGGGACCAGTTGCTTCGGGTCCCCGTCTGGTGAGGAAAAGTAGGCCATATAAGGATCCCATTTTCTATGAAACTTTACCTTGTCAGCAGAGTAACACAGCACATCCAGGTGCTCCTTACGGTACAGATCAGATAGGTCTTTATGGACCATGGAGAGTGAAGGTGGTATCGGGGAGGTCCATTGCCATAAGATAACTCTTCTGGTGAACATAAAGCAAGAGGTAAGCCACTCCTTGGAAGATTTAGATAATCATAGTGTGACATCAGCTTGAGCTGGTGGGCCTGGGCATCCTAAGTATCCAAAGAGTAGAGGGAGAGGGTCTTTTGATGGATGGTAGTTCGTTACTTTGCTTGCCATTGTTTCCACTTGAGACCAGAGCACACTGATGGGTCGGCAGTCCCAGAGCCTGTGTTTCAGAGATGGTTTATGGAGGCGGCACCAAGGGCAATGAAAGGGGTTTGACGTTGTTTTTGAAGTTGAGAAGGGCATGTAGGCCCTGTGGAGAACTTTGAGCTGTTGCTCCCTCCAAAATTTGTTTGTTATATAATTTGTAGCAGTATTGTAGCCTGCCAGGACGAGATCTCCGGATTCCCACGAGGAAAATTCTTTGGTCCACTTATGGGCTGAGTCGTTTTTGCATGGGTTAGGAAGGTTGGTAGAGATAGCTTTGTAGATGTCTGTAATTTTGGTTGTTTTATTCACTAAGAGGGTATCCAGGAATGAAGTTTTGAAGCGTGTCAGTCTATTGGGATGAAAAGGTACGGCAAAACTTACTGCCTGTTGGACATATATGAAGTGGTTGTTGGGTAAGTCATACCGGGCCTGTAGTACTGGGAAGGGGAGGGCCCTGCCGGAGGAGGGATCAAATAATTGAGCCAGCTTGGTGAGACCATGGGAGGCCCAGATGGAGAAGGCTGCGAAATGTTGTGGGGAAGTGAATTGGGGATGACCTAATATAGGAAGGTAACTGGAGACAGTTGAAGGGGGATTGGATTTGGCCCTTACCTCCCTCCAAGTAATGTTGGTGTCTCTGAACAGAAGGTTTTGTCTCAGGTCCGCCGGGAGGCGGTGAAGTCTCATATGCAGTAGTGCAGCCAATCCCACTGGGCCTGCCATGTGCCCCTCCAGTTCAAAATTAGAACACCTGGAAGTGCCTGATAGCCAGTCCATGCCCACTCTAAGGAGACAAGCTAAGTTGTAGTTGCGGATATGCGGGAGGTTCGCCCCCCCTTCTTGTTTCGGGAGAGTGAGTTTTTCAAGAGCTATTCTGGGGCGGCGGCCCAGCCAAAGGAAGGTAGTCAGAGATCTATGGATAGCTTGAATGTCCTTGTGTCTCAAGAGGAGGGGGATGGTCTGAAGGGGATAAAGGAGCTTGTGGAAAGTGACCATCTTGAAAAGGTGGAGATTGGCCCAGTTCTCCATTTCGCCTGTCATTTTGGCTATTATAGGGGGGTAGTTTAGATGATAGATGGAAGCAGGTGTATTGCCTATTTTAATGCCTAGGTAGGTAATGTGGTGTTTGGCTAGTTGGAAAAATGAGTTGGAGGCCCAGTCCGGTGGTCTAGAGTGAAGGAGAGGGAGGACCTCACTTTTAGAGAAATTTATCTGTAGGCCTGAGTAGGTTCTGAATTGACTAAAAATATCATGGATGTGGGGGAGATCTGTACAAGGATCAGAGGAGAATATCAGTACATCATCGGCAAAGAGAGCCGTCCGAAGCTCTTGTTGGCCTATTTGTACCCCATGGATCTGGGAATGGAAGATGAGATAGTGGGAGAGGGGTTCGATCACCAAATTAAACAGAAGGGGGGACAGAGGGCAACCCTGAGGGGTTCCTTTGTGTAGGGGGATGTTGTCTGAAATAAGACCTGCTGCTACCACATTTGCAAAAGGTGCAGAGTACATTGCCCCAATGAGCCGGGAGAAGGGGCCCTCAAACCCAAATTTCTGCAGGACCAATCCCAGCCAGCGGAAGCTGATATTGTGAAAAGCCTTTTCAGCATCTAGGGTTATAATAGCTATGTTGCTGGCTGGGTTAGCCCTGGCATGTTTGAGTACTGATAACACCTTGCGTATGTTAGATGCGGCTGTGCGGCCGACGGTGAAACCCGCCTGTGCAGGGTGTATTAAGGAGGGCATGATGGACGCTAATCTTGTGGCCATTATTTTTGATAAGATTTTAGAATCTAGATTGAGCAGTGATATGGGGCGATATGAGCCCGGATCCATGGGGTCTTTGCCTTTTTTAGGAATTAATTTTATGTGGGCCTGAAGGCCAGAGGGGAGATATGAGCCACCATCTAGTATGCGTTGGTATAGGATAGCTAAGGTTGGTGTAAGGTCTGTCTTGAGGGCTTTGAAAAAATCCGAGGAATACCCGTCGGGGCCCGGGGGCCTTGTTTGGGGCTAATGTGGTGATTGCTAGCTCTATTTCCGGCTCCGTAATTGGTGAATTGATTGTTCCCAAATTTATGGAGCTGGAGGTCATGGCAGGACTGGAAATATTGCTCTCTTACTACGGCCCAGGAAGCAAAAGTTTCTTTGGCTTCCCTCCAGAGTTTCCTATGTTCAGGGGAGTTGGAGATATTAAGACGGGCTTGGGCCTCGCGTAGGGAGGTACTAGCCTCCAGGTATTTTGCTGCTGTTTTTTTCTTGTGGGCAGAGGTGTAGGCTATGATTTTACCCCTGAGGACCGTCTTCCCAAAGGAGGCAGGGATCGTGGGAGTGTATTGCGTTATCCTGCAGGTATTCATGCCAAGTGTTTTTTAGGGTGGCTACCAGATCTTTGTCATTGGCTAAATGGGAGGGGAATCTCCAGTGTCTGACAGGCTTTAGCATATCCAGACCAGACAGGGTTATGGATACAGGAGCATGGTCAGATATCGCAATTTCTAGAATGTGGGGGTTGGAAGTGAATTGAAGCATAGAAGGGTTGCAGAGGATGTAGTCTATTCTAGACATGCTCTAGTGGGGGTGGGAGAAGAATGTGTATTCTCTGGCAATGGGGTTGGCAAGTCTCCAAGGGTCTATCAAATGTAGAGTTTCCGCAAAATGAGTTAGGGGGGTTGCAGAGGAGCGTATTTGAGTATCTAGAGCAGGTGTGGGGCGAGATCTGTCCTCCTGGAGGTGCATCACTGTATTAAAATCGCCCCCTTGCAATATGGGGAGGTGGAGATGGGGAACAAGTTTGGCGGTGACGAGTTGAAAGAAAGTTTTCGAGGGGGAGTTGGGAGCATAGACGTTAGCGAGGATCAATTCCTTAGTGGGCAGCTTGATTCTCATAATCAGTATTCTCCCCTCGTCGTCTTTCTCTTCCGAGAGGACTTAGTATGAGAGGTTGCTATGTGTGAGTATGAGGACTCCTGATCTACCCTTCACCGCAGGAGCGCCGAATATATTGCCCACCCAAAGTTTATGCATACGGGAGAAATACTTCTCCTCGAGGTGTGTTTCCTGTAGAAACACAACATCCGTCTTAATGCGTTTTAGGTGGCGTAGAATGGCCATGCGTTTATGCGGGAATCTTAGCCCTTTAACATTCCAGGACACTACCTTTATGGTGGGTCAAATGTGGGAAGGGAAGTGATAGCAGAGATATGTGAGGTTTCAAGAGGGTTGGTAGGAGGCACCAAGGGACGATGGTCCCCGGGGGCACAGCCGAGCTTCTGGTTTAAAAACTCCACTCGCGTGGGCATGGATGGGCATAAGGCCCCACATAGGTGAAAACAAAAATGTAGAATCATAACCAACAAACTTCTCTCCACATAAGAGACATACCCTTTACCAGGACAGCGTTACCAGAGATGCTCCGATTCTCCCGAGCACGGGTGGAGGTAAGAAGGATTAGCGCCCAAGTGTAATGTAAACCCGAGGAGGTACGGCCTATGGGGTGTCTTACCAATCAATTGCAGCATCAGAGGATCTCCAGGGAGGCTGTGTAGGTGCTGAGGAAATAGAGAGAAGCAGTTACATATTAAGTAAAGCAAGCATATAGAACAACTTCACATAGCATCTCGAAACAAGCTGTGGTGCAGATATTATAAACAAAAAAAGGAACAAACAGGCAGACAGCCATGCGGTAATCATAGCTGGAGATAGACGTTAGTCAGTGCCGTAGGGTAATACCAAAGGGGAGGGAGTTCCCCTGGAGTCATACCAGCAGGGTGTGCAGCAGAAGGGGGTATATCTGGCAGGCTACCATTACTTAGCTTTGTTAGTGTATCAGGGCCTCTTCGGGGAGTCCTTCCTGGGGCTTGTTGTGTATCCATTGGTACGTGTAGATTAGTCTGCATATAGTTTGCTGCTTCTTCTGGGTGCGAAAAGGATTTGGCGTCACCCGCTGAGTCCGTAAAGTGGAGAATGGCAGGGTAAGCCAGAGTAAATTTGATTCCTTTCTGGTAAAGAGCAGAGCAGATTGGTTGGAAAGCTTTGCGGCGTCTGGATACCTCCTGGGAATAATCTGCGAAGAGGAGCAGTTTATGTCCCTCCACCTGTAAAGATTTGGCGTTTCTGAACGAGTGGAGAAGTGCGGCCCGATCTGCATAATTCAAATAACGCACAATCACCGGCTGGGGGGTGCGATGATCGTTGAAGGGGGGTCCCAAACGGTGTGCTCGCTCAACCGTGCAGGTGCCCGTTAGGCCTAGGGCTTGGGGTAATCGGATTGCATAGAAGTCAGGCAGCGTTGCATTATTGAAGGATTCGGGAGGCCGATTATCCTTAGGTTGTTCCTTCTGGTTCTATTTTCGATGTCATCTAATTTGTCCAAGATGTAATGTTGTGTGCTAGATATCTGTTGATCACTTGCTTGTGAGGTTTGTATCTCGTCCTCCACATCTGATAGCCAGCGTTCTAACTCTCTTAGCCTCTTAGTATGCTCCTTTAACTCTTTTTTGATCTGCTGCATGCCAGCAGCGACCGCTCTCTCCACCGTTGTGGTGATGGTAGGGGAGAGGAGAGCAGCCACAGCCTGGGCTATTCTGGCATACTGGTTGTCAGCTGGCTCTGTCAGTGGAGTCTGCTGCTGCAGTATAGGTGAGACCGCGCTCTCCCCTGCAAGATGGCCGTCGGCCATATTAGCTGTGTGTGAGGCGGACGGAGAGGGGGCCGCTGTGGACGAGACGTCGCTGTGTAGGACGAAGCAGTCCATACCTGTGACACCTGAGACTGTGTCAGGGCAGAGGGAGAGACCGATTGTGCCCGCGAACGGTGTGTAGCCGGTTTTCTATGCCGTTCGTTCCGGAGCCGCCGTCTCTCACTCCCTGCTCATGTGGCGCCGGAACCGGAAGTCCAATGTGATCACTTTATGGGTATTTCTACTGACCTGGTACTCCAGGGCCTCCTGCATTTTGCAAAAACTTGTTGCGAAAAATTACATTTTCCAAAGACTCACTATTAGAGTTGAGTGAACCCGAACTGTAAAGTTTGGGTCCGTATCGAACTTTGGGGTGTCCGTGACCCGGACCCGAACCCGGACATTTGAAAAAAAAGTTTGGGTTCGGGTTCTGGGTATTTGATCACGCATGTTGAATAGCTGCAGGGCAGCCAATCAACAAGCGTTTCACTGGTTTGCCCTTAGAAGCCATCACAGCCATGCCTACTAATGGCATGGCTGTGATTGGCCAGTGCATCATGTGACCCAGACTCTTTATAAGCTGGAGTCACTTAGTGCTGCATGTCCCATGCTCTCTGGGTAGTGTAGGGAGAGGATGCTGCCGGCGCTGTGAGGGACAGATTGCAGATAGTATAACATCTCATCCTGCATTACAGAACGATCTGATTGTGGACTAGGTAGAGATTACTACTGCTTTTAGGGACAGATTGCAGATCTAATAACATCTCATCCTGCATTACAGTACGATCTGACTGGACTAGGTAGAGTCTACTGCTTAGAGGGACATATTGTTGTTCTAAAATCATCTTCTAGTTCTATAGGGTCAGGTTCCTGCTGTTGCTGTAAGGGACAGATTATTGTTCTAAAATCATTTTACTTCCTTTTGCAGCCCTCTAGCACTTTCCAGGACTTTTTTACAGTAATTTTTGTGCCGAAAAGTTCTGGTCCCCATTGACTTCAATGGGCTTCAAGGTAAAGTTTGGGTCAAGTTCCCTACCGAACCCGGACTTTTTCCCGAAGTTCAGCCGAACCCACCGAACCCAAACATCCAGTTGTTCGCTCAACTCTACTCACGATGCCTTTCAGAAAATACTTTGGAGTGTTTTATTTCCAAAATGGGTTTTTTTTTTTGTGTTTCCACTGTCCTGGTGCTCCAGTGCCTCCAAAAATGTGTTGGGTAGTTAGGAAATTAGATGCATAATTTAAGCTCCTCAGAAGCCTAAAGGTGCTCCTTGGATTTTGGGACCCTCTATGCATCCAGGCTGTGAAAAAGTCTCACACATGTGGTATCCTCATACTCAGGAGGCAGAGGCAGGGAAAGCAGAATGTGTTTTGGGGTGTAATTATAAGAATGTCTATGCTGTGTTGAACATCTTTAAATAACAACTTTGTGAACAAACAGGTTTTTCTAATGTCTTTATTTTCCAAAAAAACTGTGGCAAAATAATTACAACTTCAAAAACGCCACATGTATCATACTATATACCTTGGACTGTCTACTTTACAAAAAGGGTCATTTGGGGGGTATTTGTTCTGTCCTGGCATTTTAGGGCCTCAAGAAATTAGATCAGTACATCAGGACTGATCAATTTTCAACTATATATACCATAGTTTGTAGACTCTAACTTTCGCACAGGTCCCATAATATAAACTGATTTGTTTTATTTTTACCAAAGAAATATAGCAGAATACATGTTGCCTACATTTATGAAGAAAGTTTAGTCAAATATAATACCCTGGACACGCTTTCAATCTCAGATGTTTGATACCATATATATCAACTTTTAACTAGTCAGGACTACATGACTAGATTAAAGAACTCCGGGATTTTACGGTCCTGTCTTGTTTATGGGGGGTTTACTGGGAAAAACATTTCATCTGTCAGGTTCCATATATCATACTATGTACACCGCAAAAACTTCAACATTAATAAAACGGTGTCAAAAAAACCTTTTATTTCTGTAATCTTTTTGGACAAACAAGTGTTTCAACAATAAATTTCTACAAGTTGTGTCGTATCTGTAAGAATATTAATGT
>BLSH010052925.1:129704-139716 GCA_018402905.1 Glandirana rugosa | reverse complement strand
AGAGCAAGAAAAGAGGGACCGATAGTGTGATATCGTTTTTAAAAATTAAATTTATTAAAAAGTACAATCATACTCACAAACACATGAATAAAATCAGCGTGAAGTAAAAAGTCGGCTGTCTCAATACAGATCATAAACATCGCCCGCACTTCCCTGTGTAGTGGCGTGGTGACGTCAGCGCGTTGCTCCGCCCTACATGTTTCGTTAGAGATAACGTCTTTAATGGGGCAGTTATCTCTAACGAAACATGTAGAGACACCATCGGTGTATTGCCGGAAGTAAGAGGAGGAGAGGAGGGAATACATCCATACCAGCCATCCACAGATTTATACCAGCAGAAGGTTATTTCTGCCTGTGTTTTAGACCCACTAGGAATAGTGAGTCCTGGAGTACCCAACCACCTTTAACACATCGGGTGTGTGTGCCTTGGTGATGGAATACTATGCCTAAGTGCTATTTCTACTAACTCTGAATATTCCACTTCATTCACCACAAGGGACTTTTGGGATTTATTTGGGACTGTGTTGCTTTGAAGGACACTTAAATCCATTCTTTTTATGATTATTAACTTTATCACAATTGATATCTGTTTTAAATTTGAGGTTGAGACCTTGTAGTGACATCTTATCACTTTAGGTGTCTCTTTTCTTGTTTTCACTATTTGGATTGATGTTTACACATATTTATATTTAATCATTTAGCGCAACTTTATTTTGTATGTTATGTCACATGGTTTATTATCACATGGTAGTTGCTGCTTTTACAACACTTTAGCGCAAATATTTATTTTATTTTTGATATTTACCAACCTGGCCTGCATCACCCCTCTTCTGTCTGCACAAGCTCCTGGAGGATCCTCACTACACCATCTGCATCTGCACCAGCCCTCGTGCCCCCCTGTCCTCCGGAATCTCCTGTCTCCTCTATCAGGGGTTCCCGAATCAGGTCTGTAAGAGAGGTTGCCCTCTGCACAATCAGACTCCACCACCAGGTACTTGATAGAAACGGACAGCCATGTCTGAGTCTGAGCAGGGGCCCTCTCCGCTGCATGAACTCTGTCAGCAATTGGACGGTCTCTCTCGAGCTGTGCAGCACCTGCAAGTGGACTACACCCAGCTCCAGATCCATCTCCTGGAATATGCCTCTCTTGCCCCATCAGGGGCCCATCTTCCTGCAATGGAACCCACAGTGCCCTTACCAGAACGGTTCTCAGGGGACCGTAGGAAGTTCAGAGCGTTCCGCTGTGCCTGCAAACTTTATCTCAGCCTGCAGCCCCACACCTTCTCCACGGAATCCACGAAGGTGGGGCTGGTGATTTCCTTACTTCAGGACGAGCCCCAATCATGGGCTCATCAGCTCCTGGAGCAAGGGGGGCCTGAAGTGTCTGATGTAACCCAGTTCTTCCAAGCTATGGCTTAGCTGTATGAAGATCCGCATCAGACGGCCACTGCCAAAGCCGCACTCCACGCCCTCCGACAAGGCAGACGTCCGGCGGAGGAGTATGCATCCGAGTTCAGGCGTTGGAGCTCTGACACGGCCTGGAATGAAGCTGCTCTGCGCCACCAGTTCCTGCGGGGCATGGCCGACCCCCTGAAAGATGAGATGGCCCACCATGGCGGCAGCCTCCCTGGAGAGGCTCAATCGATTTGGCCATCCAGCGCCTTCGAGAATGCAGAGCGGAAAGGGCCAAAGTGAACCTGCGACCTTCCTGGATGCTACCCCCCATTGGGGGATTGCCAGAAGGCACCCTGGCCGGCTCCATCATACCCACCTCTCCTCCTCCGAGGCTGCCTGAACCCCAGCAGCGAGGTGTGGCGTGCTTGGCAATTACCTCTGAAGAGAGCCAGCGCCAAAGAAACCTCAGCCTCTACCTCTACTGTGGAGAGCCGGGGCACTTCGTGTGCTCTTGCCCATCCAAATTGGGAAAATGCCTAGCCACCTCTCCGCAACCAGCACCAGTTGGGGCGGCTCACCTCACCCTCTCTCTGTGTCTACAGTGTGAATTCGAGCAGGCAAGCATACAGTTCCTTGGACTTATTATTTCTGTCGGAGGCATCAAGATGGACCCCCAGAAGGTCTCTGCCATCCTGGACTGGCCTGCCCCGGTTGACAGAAAAGGAATCCAGAGATTCATAGGATTCGCAAACTTCTATAGGAAGTTTATCCGGGGATTTTCCTCCTTCATCTCTCCTATCACACACCTGACCAAGCAGGGTGTCCCGTTCCGTTGGACTCCTGAGGCACAAACAGCCTTTGAAAAGCTTAAGAGGCTGTTCACATCTGCACCCATCCTTAAGCACCCAGACCCTGCTCTGCATTATGTTCTGGAAGTTGACGCATCCGAGGTGGCAGTCGGGGCTATTCTTTCTCAAAGGCTGGGTACTAAGGCGCTGCTTCATCCAGTGGCATTTTTTTCAGCAAGTTATCCCCTGCTGAAAGGAATTATGTTGTGGGGGACCGTAAACTCCTTGCTATCAAGGCCGCTCTGGAAGAATGGCGGTATCTCCTAGAGGGGGCAGCACATCCAATTTTCATCTATACGGATCACCGCAACCTGGAATACCTGAGAATTGCGAAAAGGCTGAAACCCCGCCAAGCCAGATGGGCGCTGTTCTTCACCCGATTTACTTTTCACATCACCTACAGGCCCGGGTCGAAGAACACCAAGCCAGACTCCTTGTCTCGCATGTTCAACATACCGGAAGCTCCAGTATCTCCCGACACCATATTGTCTCCAGGAAACTTCTTGTTGTTGCAGGAGGACGTGCTGTCACGGATCTGGCAAGCTTCCCTGGGGCCAAACCCACTCCCGGGAACACCTCTGCAGCCCATGGACGGGTTGTTCTAGCATGGTGCTAAGATCTTCGTACCGGAGCATCTGTGCACCACATTCTTAGACCTCTGCCATGACCACCGCCTCGCTGGGCACTTCCGGGCATGCAAGACCTTGGAACTAGTGCAACGCACGTTCTGGTGGCCTGTAGTTGGAGAGGACTGTAAGTTCTATGTTGGATCATGCACTACCTGCAGCCGATGTAAGGGGAGTAAGACTCGGGCTTGGGGCCTTCGTAAACCCTTACCTGTTCCGAAGAGGCCCTGGAGCCACATATCCATGGACTTCATAGTGGAGTTACCCGCTTCCAAAGGCTGCTCTACCATCTTTGTGGTTGTGGATAGACTCTCCAAGATGGCCCACTTTCTACCTATGAAAGGCACACCTTCGGCCGCAGAAACGGCCAGAGTATTCATTAAAGAAATTATCCGGCATGCCCATCCAAGAAGCTTGGTCCTAAGTTCATAGGACCCTTTCCCATCAAATGAAAGGTCAATGAAGTGGCCTATGAACTGGAACTGCCTGAGTCATTCCACATTCACCCAGTCTTCCACGTGTCCTTGTTGAGGCCTAGGGTCTCCGACCCCTTTCCAGATCAGCAAATAGGCCCACCGGCACCAGTATTGGTTGATGGAACGGAAGAATTTGAGGTGGAGTCTATTCTGGATTGCAGGAGGAGAAGTGGCACCATCCAATACCTGGTTAAATGGAGGGGCTATGGGCCCAAAGAGAGTTCTTGGGAGCCTGAAGAGAATGTACATGCGGAAGCCCTGATCAGGACCTTCTGGAGAAGGAATTCGACCAAGAGAGCCCAGCTGGGCATACGGAGGCTGCCCCTTGGGGGGGGCAATGTTAAGGAAATAGCACTTCCTGGCCGTTTTTGGCCCTCTGTGCGCGTTCGTGTGCGTACCCGTTCACGCTAATGGCACCAATAGCGGCCATTTAAGCGGACAGCACCAGAAAGCAAGTGCTGTCCGTTCTACAGCGTGTTAGTGTGTTCCAGTGACCTGTTTTTCCAGTCTTCCTGTATCTGTGACCCGCCTTGCCTGACCTCTGATTGAACTCTGCCTATACCGACCCTTTGCCTGTCTACGACCACGTCTCTGCCTAATCCTCTTGTACCTCATCCGCCTGCCTGTTAACGACCCTGCCTGCACCCGACGACCCATTTGCCTGCTCCCTTGTACCACACCGGCCAGCCTATTTACCGACCCAGCCTGCATTAACCACTCTTCTGTCTGCACGAGCTCCTGGAGGATCCTCACTACACCATCTGCATCAGCACCAGCCCTCGTGCCCCCCTGTGCTTCCGGAATCTCCTGTCTCCTCTATCAAGAGTTCCCGAACCAGGGCCATAAGAGAGGTTGCCCTCTGCACAATCAGACTCCACCACCAGGTACATGACAGAATGGCAGCCTCTGTACTACTGTGGGAGTACCTGGGCACATTCTCAGTGGCCCCTTCAGGGGTAAGCTTTATGTTAACATTATTTTCAATTACCTGCCTATGAGAAGCCATACTCCTCTGTGCCATCCTTCTCCCCAGTCTACACATTATGAAGCGGAAGCTGATTGCTGTGGTTTTTTTTATATGGAGGGTGAAGGTGCTAGTGAACTTCACCCCTGTACAAACATGTAAAGTGAACAAATTTAAAAGTTCATAGTCAAAATCCTTCCATTAATATTGATGCTGCATAAAAAATGACTTCTGCCAACAAATGAAATAGCACAAAAAATGAAAAAGCAATCTTCCTTATTCTTCCATAATCCACATCTTCTGACACACCCCTGACACACTCCCACATATGCCAACCATGAAGGATTACTAAAAAAATGATTTGTTAAACTGACAGAAGCTCTTTTCTCTTCTATTCTTTGAAGAACACAGTGAAGATTGAGATCTCTGACCACTGGATTATAGCACCACCTTCAGGAATAACACACTAGGTACAAAACAAAAGCACATCCTGGGGGTGGCCACTGTGACTGGACACACCCCCAACTATTTATTGTCCATCTCCAAATTCTTCCATGTCCCCAAACCAAAAGGGACACTAGTCCCTTCTTGGATCTGAAGGACCTACATGCTTTTTTGTATCAAAATGATCCACATGGATTCCGCTAGATTTGTCACAGTCTCTGTTAATCAGAGAGTATTTATGGACCCTGTGGCCTTAAAGGATGCATAATTGCATGTCCCCATTTTTCAGTGTATCAATGCTTCCTGTGCTTACTATGGGCCACCAACACTTCCAGTTGTGAGCCTTTGGCCTCTCTTGCACAGCCAGAGTATGCTCCATGTACTGTTCCTGTCTTAGGAAAGTTGTTTCGTTTTCCCACTCCTTGAAAGACACTTCTTTGGTAAAAATGCAAGACCTCCACTGTGTCATTCATTGAAAAGATGAAAGAATTTTGTAGTTACTCTAAAATGCTTTCCTCTGCCTTCATTGAAGGGCACAGCACCCACGTTTATAGTTGTTATGTATGTGACTAGTTATTCTTTTTACTGCTTCTTGACTAGCTGAACTGCCTCTAGCAGTTGGAAGGCTTAGCCAAAAATCAGGGGTCATCCCTAATGCTTTTGTTTTTGTGTCTAGCTTTCTACTCCTGAAGGTGGTGCTCTAACCCAATGGTCAGAGATCAGGATCTCCACTCTGTCCCTAAATGAACACAAAAAAAATGATTGAGAAAAATAATATAAGTACAACTGTCCAGCACCCAGCTTGAGTGCTTCCTTCAGCTTCTTCCAGTCTGGAACCAGGAACCAGATATTATAGCTGACCATACAAGACTAGTCAACAGTTTGTATAGCTTGTATGAGAACTGGAACTGTTTATTAAAAACTCACAGAGAATTTATATACCACACAAAATCAGGTAAGGGTTGATCATATTACCCTAACAATACAAACTGTAAACATAGATATAATTAACATAGCTAAACAACAATGAACATAAACTATAAACATTAAGCTACTTAAACAACTAGCCACCTAGATGACTCAGTGCCCACCCAGACTATTGGACACCAAGTCCACCACCCTGTCAGACAGACAGAAACAATAGGTGACTTAATTAGTACAATTAACAATGGGTGAAAGACACTTAGGAGGCACACTATGAGAGAGACCTACTTACAATAAACACAATATTGCAGGAGACCCCAGACAGGTGGCTTGAGCTGATGATAATAATATCTGCTATGAATCTCACAGTGTGAAGTAGTCATTGTTGGTAATGGGGCATCTAGGCCCTAAATATGGATCCCGGGCCTAGATTCCCAGAGTCTGTGTATTTGGGAGAGACATGAACTTGAATCAGAAACAGAACCACTCCAAGGCTCCCCCAGGCATATGCCTCCAAAAGAGTAGTGTCCCCTTAAAAGCCAGGGCCCATAGTCAGTGAGTAAGAGGCCACCCTGCAGTCCCCTCCAAAGCCCCTTTCCTGGCTGTGTCTGTCACAACAAAAATTATATTTTTCCTCTACATTTTCCCTTATAAGGCTTCTCCAAACAAATACAATAATTTAAAGGTCAAATTAAAGGTTTAGTGTGTAAAACACTTTTGAAAGTTAAATAGCATATTTTATATAAAGTTCTATACAGACCAAAAAGAGGAACGATAGTAGAGAAAAGAGGAATGGGGGTAGGTATGCACATGAGTAGTCTCTAATACTCTATTGTAATATACTGGCAATACTCGAAGGTCTCATAAAGTAAGTTGGAAGTCCCTGGGAGTGTTTTACTGGAGAATTGGAGCCATAATCGGGCTAGGTATCTTA
Organism: Glandirana rugosa; assembly: GCA_018402905.1. Classification (NCBI taxonomy): domain Eukaryota; kingdom Metazoa; phylum Chordata; class Amphibia; order Anura; family Ranidae; genus Glandirana; species Glandirana rugosa. Next base: position 133,105 of record BLSH010052925.1, on the reverse strand, counting down.
ATACTAAAAAACAGAATAAAATGTTTATGATCAATTCTTGTGTTTCCCCATAAGCTAAATTTGTTTTCAGTATAAAAATCAAGGACAAGCCTTAAAATAGTATAAAAACAAAAACAAAAAGTTAATATACTGCGGCTTTCCAATCCTGAATTATGGAGACTGCTTTCGTTTTCTTTTTTTAGGGCTTTTATTCTTTATTTTTACTTGATGATTTATCCAGTAACACACTACCTGTCTTAGGGTGTCTCCACTCTGGATGGGGGAGGAGCAAGACACCCATGGACAGCAGAATTGTCAATTTGGGGAAAGTGGTGTATTATGCACTAGCAGATTTGCGTGGACAAATTAAAGCTGAACTCCAGCTAACACCTTTTATGCAGTTACAGCAACAGTTTTTGTTTTTGCATAAATGCAGGGATTTTTTGGCATTCTGGCACTTCTGCCAGGGAGCATAACGTTTTTCTCCAGTTGGTTTATGCTGCCGTCAGCCAGCAGAGTGAGCTGGCACCCATATAAGCTAACAGCTCCTATGTTTTCCGCTGCAGGCTTAAGAGAGTGGAGGGCGGAGTGATATCAGCTTCACTCTGCCTCTCCCTGTAGCAGACCGGATGTTCATTATGTGAGGAAAAGTTGCTGTGTGGTGTGGTGTCCTAACCTGCCCTGAGGCTCCTGACTGCCAGCCCAAGACTACATTGCTTTTACCGTAATTGTTTAACTGTCAGTGTTGCTGCTTTTTGAATATATGGGCTGTTGATTAATGCTGCTGCCAGGATTTATGTGGACTATCTCTTGCTGGATATATGCGAGCTGTCTCTTGCTGGATATATATGGGACTGTCTTGCTGGATTTATGTGGGCTGTCTCTGGCTGGATATATATGGGGGTGTCTCTTGCTGGAAATACAGTATCTCAAAAAAGTGAGTACATCCCTCGCATTTTTGTAAATATTTTATTATACCTTTTCATGTGACAACACTGAAGAAATTACACTTTGCTACAATGTGAAGTAGAGAGTGTACAGCTTGTATAACAGTGCAAATTTGCTGTCCTCTCAAAATACTGAACACACAGCCATTAATGTCTAAACAGCTGGCAACAAAAGTGAGTACACCCCTAAGTGAAAATGTCCAAATTGGACCCAAAGTGCCAATATTTTGTGTGGCCACCATTATTTTCCAGCACTGCCTTAACACTCTTGGGCATGGAGTTCACCAGAGCTTCACAGGTTGCCACTGGAGTATTCTTTCACTCCTCTATGACAACATCACAGAGCTGGTGGATGTTAGAGACCTTGTGCTCCTCCATCTTCCATTTGAGGATGCCCTACAGATGCTCAATAGGGTTTAGGTCTGGAAACATGCTTGGCCAGTCCATCACCTTTACCCTCAGCTTCTTTAGCAAGGCAGTGGTCATCTTGGAGGTGTGTTTGGGGTCGCTATCATGTTTGAATACTGCCCTGTGTCCCAGTCTCCGAAGAGAGAGGATCATGCTCTGCTTCGGTATGTCACAGTATATGTTGGCATTCATGGTTGCCTCAATGAACTGTAGCTCCCCAGTGCCAGCAGCACTCATGCAGCCCCAGAACATCCCACCATCATGCTTGACTGTAGGCAAGACACATTTGTGTGTGTACTCCTCACCTGGTGGCCGCCACACATGCTTGACACCACCTGAACCAAATAAGTTTATCTTGGTCTCATCAGAGCACAGGACATGGTTCCAGTAATCTATGTCCTTAGTCTGCTTGTTTTCAGCAAACTGTTTGTGGGCTCTCTTGTGCATCATCTGATGCAGACCAATTTGATGGAGTGTGCGGCATATGGTCTGAGTACCGACAGGCTGACCCCCCATCCCTTCAACCTCTGCAGCAATGCTGGCAGTACTCATGCATCTATTTTCCAAAGACAACCTCTGGATATGACGCTGAGCATGTGCACTCAATCTCATTCGTCGGCCATGGCGTACTCACTTTTTGAGATACTGTATATCCAGCAAGAGACAGCCCCATATATATCCAGCAAGAGACAGCCCACATATATCCAGCAAAAGACAGCCCCACATATATCCAGCAAGAGACAGCCCACATATATACAGCAAAAGACAGCCCCATATACTGTATGTGGGCTATCTCTTTCTGGGTATATGTGTACTGTCTCTTGCTGGATATATATGGAGCTGTCTGTTGCTGGATATATGTGGAGCTGTCTCTTGCTGGATATATATGGGGCTGTCTCTTGCTGGTGTGACGTTATGCGAGGCAAGATAGTGGATGTGCAATATCTGTCGCCTCGCATTCGTTCACTTGGAATGGACTAGAAAGAGTCCAGCCCGGGTTTTGCCAGCCAAAGTTGCAGAGCTGGTTCTGGTCCGGAGTTTCTGGTCCACCAAAATCCCCCTTCAGCTGCTTTAAATGATCAGGAGGAGAACTCAGTGTTGCTCTGGCCTGGGACTCAGTATCACTACACTGAGAAAGCTACACCTTGGGAATTGGTTGCTCTAAGGACTCAAAAAGAAAGGTTTGTGTTTGTTTTGTTTGGAGGTGTCTGGGATGAGCCCTACACTGTATAGAGAGGTATCTTGCTCTGTATAGTTTAGTGTCAGACGGTAAGGAGTTGTTTTTGCTATTTTGTTTGTTTTATGACTTCCAAACCTTTATGAATAAAACTGGCTACCCACCAGACTTTTAAGAAAGTTTGCCTGAAAGCTGCCTTTTTCCCAGGAAAGGTGATCCCCACGAGCTAATCTCCCACACGTGGTGGATTCAGTAGACAACTTTCCATCATTGAGGAGATGTTGAAGGCCTTGCTACAGGTGACTGTGACCCAGCGGGAGACCAACCTCCAAGTTGCACAAGCCGCTGCAGCGCAGCGTGAGGAAAGTTGCCAGGCCCTGGCAGCGCAGGAGGAGATGAAGTTCCGGTTTACAGAGGCTATAGTGGAGTTAAAAAAGGGCTCAATGCCTCCAATGGCAGTGGAATTAAAGTTGGCACGCGCCTCTTACTTAACCACTTGCCGACCGTGTATCGTAGATACACGTCGGCAAGTGGCACTCATTGTTGTGGGAGGATGTTATATAACGTCCTCCCACAATCGCGCTCCCGCGCGCCCCCTGAAATTAAGGTGACGGTAACCTCCGTAACTCGGGAAAAAATTGAGGTGATATCGGAGACATTTGGCCTTGAAGTAGAGGAGGACGCGACGGTCCCGGACCGTTGAAAGGAGTGCGACGCGACGTCGCCGAACACGTTGAACCTCCAACCAGAGGGCGACCCAGTGTCAGTGGACATCGTTCCGGAAGTTGTAGAGGAGTTACTACCTTTCAACAGATGACTTAGGTGGTGCACACCCTCTAATCGAGCACCCCTAGTGGAAAGGACCCTTTTTCCGTCGAAAGTCCGTTTGA
>BLSH010052925.1:102756-120289 GCA_018402905.1 Glandirana rugosa | reverse complement strand
TCGCTACCTCGGCCGAGTAGTCAGCGAAGATAAGGATCTTCGCTCCATCGACGATCAGTGTTTTCTTTTGCCTGAATTTCTGCAGGATGTTATGTTTCTCTGCGTAGTTCAGGTATTTTGCTATGGTTGGCCTCGGTGTAGTGCGTTCCGATCCGGGGGGGCCCAGTCTGTGTGCCCGTTCAACTTGGCAATGGCTACTTAGTCCTAGAGCTTCCGGGATCTTGACCGCGCAGAATTGAGGAAGAGCTGAGGGGTGGATTGACTCGGGGATCCCTATGAATCTCAAATTGCTCCTCCTGGATCTATTCTCGAGATCCTCGAGTTTCTCCGTTATCCATCGTAGTTGTGTATCTTGGGCCCTGTCAGAATCTTGTGTGTGGTACAGTTCCTCTTCCACATGTGCGATTCTCTGCTCGGCCTCAGTAAGCCTGTTGGCTTGCTCCCTCAGGTCTTTGTGCAGTTGGGCCATTCCTGCCTGTACTGCTTTTTGGACTGCGGATTCAATTTGGGGAGCTAAAAGAGCAGCCACAGCTTGGGCGATCAGTTCTGTGTTATGCAAACCCGCAGTCGTTGCAAAGTCCGAAGGTTGTGGCATGATCGTTCCGGGTACGACCGTTCCTCTTGATGCGACCGTTCCTTCGTGTGCGAACGTTCCGTGCGCGAACGTTCCTCCCGACGTGCCCGCCACGACAGGCGGCGCGGCCTGCCCAGGATCCGCGGCTCCACGAACCTGCTGGGACGGGCGAGGTGTTCCCTTGTCGAGGTATCGTTCCATCAAGTTGTAGGGGAGTACCTCCGAGTTGATTGTAGCCGCTCAGTGCTGGTGGGGTGGCTTTTTATAGAGATTTTCGAGGCTTACTGCGGGAGCTAAGTCGACGTGCAGCTAAGCCATGAGGCGCCGGAACCGGAAGTAGTTACCTTTTTTAATATGGGTCCAAACCCCATATTTCAAGTTTGTCCATGTACTAGCTATAGGCTCTTAATACTTTTTCATAGCTTTGATTAAAAATGGGCTCCAGATTCTTGGGTGCTACCCATGTGCCTCCTCCTCCTCCTCAGACACTTCGGTCTCTGGGGAAGAGGGAGTCTGAACTTAGTTTCAGACACTCTTAGTCATCCCCCTGAATACATACAAAGATTGGAAGATGGCCTTGTACGCATCTTCATACCTTGTTTGGTTTTATGTTTTTCTTTTCTTCCTCTTCTCAGCCCTTTTCTCCTTTCCTCCTTTTTCTACACTTAAGGGAGAGCTAACCCATTATCTTTTTGCACCCCTTTCTCAGTGGTCCGGAGGTGAGACTGGCAGATTGTTTCCTCGAGGGATGTCCGGAATCATTCACTGAAGGACTTGTTCCCCTCTAAGCAAGGTAAGTGACGCACAGATCTATCACTTACACTTCTGCTCCATGGCTAACATCAATCGTTCTACATTGAAACTGGCCACCCATAAACGCTCAGAGGCTTAATTCCCTGGTTAAACGCTGTAAAATCTTTAATTTTTACAAATCCCAACATATTGATGTAGCACTAATTCAGGAGACGCATTTCCCCCTTAAGTTCACGCCAAAATTTCTCCACCAACATTTCCCAGTTTTCTACCTGGCGGGCACAGAAAGCAAAACTTAGGGAGTAGCTGTTCTATTTTCCAAACGACGCAACTTCTCCTTGAAGGGGGAGTACAAAGACCCTAACGGCAGATTTATCCTAGTAAAGGGATGGATGAATGGCCATCTGTTCTCTTCCGTTTCTTATTACGCTCCTAATTAAGACCAAGCTGACTTCTTCCGAACCATGTTTCAGGCTCTGGACTCCCTTTTAGAGGGGACTCCAATTTTTGGGGGTGACTCAAATGTAGCGTTCGATCAGGTGGTAGGATAGATCAAACCTAATGAAGCCACGTTTAACTCCCTGCAAAAGCTAGCCTTAAAATTGCTCGCCTCTTACATTCCAGGGGTCTGGCAGATGTCTGGCGGGATGTACAACCTGCAAAAAGGGACCTTACCCACTTCTCAAATACCTCACCAATCCTATTCACAGATTGATCACATTCTGATTCCCTCCCACAAACTCCCACTAGTGCTTAATTCACAAATTGTAGACACTCCTATCTCAGACCAATCGCTGGTTACTATGTCCCTCATATGTGACTCCCCAGGCCGCTCTACCTCATATTGGAGGCTAAATTAATCCTTTCTCAATGACCCAGTAATGGTCACTATCATTTAACCACTTCAGCCCCGGAAGGATTTCCAGCTTTAGGACCGGAGCCCTTTTTGCGATTAACTGAAAATCGCGAGGTCGTGCGACGTTGTACCCAAACAGAATTTGCGTCCTTTTTTTCCCACAAATAGAGCTTTCTTTTGGTGGTATTTGATCACCTCTGCGTAATTTCTGATCGCCGCTATAAACAAAAGAAGAGCGACAATTTTGCAAAAAAACCCCAAATTTCTTACTTTTTGCTCGAATACAAATCCAAAAAAAAAATATAAAAAAACATTTTTTTTCACCGTTTTTGGACGATTTATATTCGTCCTCATATTTGCGATAAAAAAAATTGCAATCAACGTTTATTGATTGGTTTGCGCAAAAGTGGTCGCGTTTACAGATGATGAGAATTCATTTTTGGGGTTTTTATTTATTTTTTATTTTTTACTAGTAATGGCGGCGATCTGCGATTTTTAGCGGTACTGCGATATTGGGACGGACATGTCGGAACATTTTGACACTTTTTTGGGACCATTGGCATTTATACAGCGATCAGTGCTATAAAAATGCACTGATTACTGTGTAAATGCCATTGGCAGTGAAAGGGGTTAAGCTGCAGGGGGCGCTCTAAGGGTTAACTATGTTCCCTGGGCGTGTTCTAACTTTGATTATTGTTCAAAAATCATTGCCTACTCCTATAGGGCCAGCTGTTGCTTTAAGTGACACATTATTGTTCAAAAATCATCTCCTAGTTCTAAAGGGAGAGTTTCCAGCTGTTGCTTAGAGGGACAGATTATTGTTCAAAAATCATTGCCTACTCCTATAGGGCCAGCTGTTGCAGCTGTTGCTGTAAGTGACACATTATTGTTCAAAAACCATCTCCTAGTTCTAAAGGGAGAGTTTCCAGCTGTTGCTTAGAGGGACAGATTGCCTACTCCTATAGGGCCAGGTTCCAGCTGTTGCTGTAAGTGACAGATTATTTATTGTTCAAAAATCATCTCCTAGTTCTAAAGGGAGAGCTTCCAGCTGTTGGTGTGAGCAGTGCATTTCTTGCACCAACATAAAAAGTCTGCCTACGTTGGTGTTTTCCAAAAAAAAGGTATTAATTGGTATTAATAAATACTTACATAGGGCTACATAGTACATTTGCGGGCCCAATGAGGAGAGCAAATGAGGGACGGGGTCATGGTGCTGCCGGTGATGCTGGTGCTGCTGGTGTTGGTGGTGTTGGTGAACCTCCTGTTGGAAGGAGAGGACATGGTCGAGGTGTGCCAGCTACATGCACAAGGGAAACACCTTTCTTAGGTAGCCAACAGAACCTTCACCAGTATATGGTAGGCCAGAATGCCCCTCAACGATTGGTGAGGCCAGAACAGGTACAGGCGATAGTAGATTGGGTGGCTGACAATGCCTCCAGTTCCTTCACATTGTCTCCCTCCCGGTCCCTTGATGAAAGCTCAGAGTTGGCACCTGAACCCCATGGCCATCTGTCTTTCAGCTCAGCCCCTTGTAAATTAGCCAAGCAGTCTGAGCCCCAAGTCCTGCAAGAGGCTCTTATGCTTTTTGATGACTCTCCTGGTGTGCTTTCCGTGGGCCATCCACATAGCGCTGTCCCAGAAGTGGAAGACATTGAGTGCACCGATGCCCAATCACTTCTGTTGCAGGATGAGGACATGGAAACACCAGCGCAGCACATTTCTGATGATGACGAAACACAGGTGCCAACTGCTGCAGCTTGCCTCAGTGTGCAGACTGACAAGGAGGGTAGTGGTGAAGGGTGGGTGGAAGATGATGTGGAGGATGATGAGGTCCTAGACCCCACATGGAATGAGGGTCATGCGAGTGATGTGTGGAGTTTGGAGGAAGAGGTGGTGGTCGCACAGAGGCACCAGCACAGCAAAAGAGGAAGCAGGTTGCAAAAGCGGAGCGAGCGTCCCCTAGACAGTAGGCCTGCTACTACCCACCACACCCAGGGACCTAGCACACCAAAGGCAGCTCAAAGGCATTCCCCCGCGTGGCAGTTCTTCAAACAATGTGCTGACGACAAGACACGAGTGGTTTGCAAGCTGTGCAATGATAGCCTGAGCCGGGGCATAAATGTTCTCAACCTGAGCACAACCCCCATGACCAGGCATCTAAATTCATGGCACAAGCTGCATTGGAATAATTACTGTGGGCATCACTGGAGCGTGGCTGGGGGGATACAGAGGACACAGATGATATACCTCCCACAGAGGACAGCTTGTCTTTGCCTCTGGGCAGCCTGGCACACATGGCCGACTACATGCTGCAGTGCCTGCGCAATGACAGCCGAGTTGCCCACATTGTAACTTCTTCTGATTACTGGGTGGCCACCCTGCTGGATCCCCGTTACAAGGACAACGTGCCGTCCTTAATTCCCTCACTGGAGCGTGAGAGGAAGATGCGCGACTACAAGCGCACACTGGTAGAGGAGCTGCTGAGGGCATTCCCAAATGACAGAAAAGGCAGAGGAGGAGGAGGAGGAAGAGGCCACCAAAGCAGCTGTGTCACCGCCAGCACCTCAGAAGGCAGGGTTAGCAGTTTCTCTCAGTTCTCGTAGGGCCTCAAACCCACAAAACCCGAGACTCAGGTATTTGGGTCAGCTGTTCAAGCTCCCGGGAGGACTTTAGAAATTGCACATTTCAGGAATCAAAAGTATGTAATTGCAAGATTATCCTCACCGGTATCTTTTGTTCTGCTGGGAAACTGCCAGCTCTACGGACTGAGCAATCTCTCAACTAACCTCTCCCAGGATATGTTTTGTACCTATCAGATGTCTGTAATGATAAACGGCATATTTTTGTATTTTTGAATCTGTCAATAAAAATTATTTGAAAGTAAAAAATCACCCAGCGGACCCAGTAAGACTGCTTCAGGGTTCAAGGGCATGGGGAAGTTTGATAAGACTGCTACAGCTAAAGAAGCCTGGAAGGTCTTGGGGTACCCTTGAGAGGACTGGGTATAGAGCACATACAGTGCTACCGATGTCATGCATTGGGACATATTGATGCCAACAGTCCCCTAAATTATGTACCAATGCAGTGTGATAATGCTTATATGAAAAAGACGCATATGTCTTTTTGCACAGGTCTCATGTACTGCATCACGTCAGGGTCGCATGGAAAGGCAAATGTGTGTGTTGTCTGTTGATGGGAAGCCAGTCACCGTACTGCTTGATTCAGTTAGTGTTGTGACTTTAGTCAACGGCAGTTGTGTAAATCCTGCAAGATTGACACACCTTGGGGCAGTGTGACACATTCAGTGGGGGTGGTACCTTCCATGCTTCATGAGGTCCTAGTGGGGAGGAATTTTCTATATTTTTGGAGGTTATGGGAAGGCACAGAGAGTCTGGAGGATAGAGACCTTCTTCCTTTTCCTGGGGAGCCAGAGGAGCTGGAAGACAGCTCTTAGCTTGAGGTTTATGAGCCAGAAAACATATCTAACTCTAATTTGTACCTCTGTCTACCACCCCCAAATGGATGGACTTGTAGAGAGATTTAATAAAACCCTCAAAAATATGTTTAAAAAGGTGGTCGACAAAGATGGGAGAAATAGCTTTTTTTCTGCTACCATATCTTATGTTTGCCATATGAGAGGTTCTGCAGGCGTCTACGGGTTATTCCACGTTTGAACTCTTGTATGGTAGACATCCCAGGGGGCTACTAGATGTCACAAAAGAAATGTGGGAAGGAGAGGCCACCCTGTATGGAAGCGTCATAGAGCATATCTCCTTAATGCAGGATCGAATCACAGCTGTTCTACCCCTTGTATGGGAACATATGGAAGCCCAGAGGAGGGTCTATAATCGGGGTGCCAAGTGACCCCAGGGACAAAGTCCTGGTACTGGTCCCCACTGTTGAATGTAAATTCCTGCCCAAGCTGCAAGGTCCATTTGAGGTTAGGGAAAGGGTAGGGGAGGTAAACTACAAAGTTTACCAGCCAGGGAGAATAAAACTGGAGTAAATTTACCATGTTAATCTCTTAAAACCATGGAAGGACAGAGAGAGTTTACTGACCGCTTCCCCTCCTCAAAAGGACAGGGTACCAATGACCCCTGATGTCCTCATAACTGAGTCCTTGTCTGTAATGCAACAAAATGACGTTAAAGAATTTGTGAGTAAAAATAGAGACTTTTTCTTTACCTGGACTGACCGCAGTGATCCAGCATGACATGACCATGGAACCAGGTGTTTGCATAAATGTGATGCCCTATAGAATCCCTGAGGCTATGAAAGAGGCAGTGGCAAAAGAAATCAAAACCATGTTAGAATTGGACGTGATAGAGGAGTCCCACAGTGACTGGTTGAGCCCCATAGTGCTGGTCCTGAAGCCCGATGGGGTTGGCAGGTTCTGTAATAACTTTAGAAAGTGTCCAAGTTTGATTCATACCCGATGCCTCTGGTTGACGCACTTATTGACCGATTTGGGAGGTGCCCGGTACATAACAACCCTAGACCTAACTAAGGGGTATTGGCAGATACCCCTAACAGAGACAGCTAAGAAGAAGACTGCCTTTTCTACCCCTGAAGGGTAATTTCAATACAAGCGGATACCATTTTGGTTACACGATGCCCCTGCATCATTCCAAAGAATGATGGATAAAACTTTAAGACCGCACTGCTCCTACGCAGCAGCCTACTTGGATGATGTGATCATCCACAGCCCAGATTCACATCTGCCTCCAGTGGGAGCAATGATAGATTCCCTTAGGAAAGCGGGTCTCACAGCCAACCCCAAAAAATGTGCCATCGGTCTAGAGGAGGCCAAATACCCTGGCCACATTATCGGTCAGGGACTCGTTAAGCCGCAAACCAACAAACTAGAGGCAATCCAAATATGGCCCCAACCTCTAACTAAAAAGCCAGCGCGTGCATTCCTAGGGATCACGGGGTACTATAGGCACTTCATACCTGACTTTGTCACCATTGCCATCCCCCTGATGGACCTGACAAGGGGTAGAGGGTCGGTCATGGTGAAGTGGAACCCTGCAACTGAGAAGGCGTTACAGAACTTAAAATAAGCCCTCTGTGTACAACCGGTGCTTGTGACCTCGGACTTCACCAAGGACTTTGTGGTGCAGATCGACGCCGCTGATGTGGGTCTAGGGGCTGTACTGTCCCAAATCAGAGATGGGGAGGAGCACCCGGTTGTAAATCTGAGCCGAAAGTTAAACAGGCATGAAAAAAAGTATGCCATCGTCGAGAAAGAATGTCTCGCTATTAAATGGGCCTTGGAGACCCTAAAGTATTATTTTTTGGGAAGGCTGTTTAGACTGGTCACCATGCCCCCCTGAAGTGGATGTGTGACAACAGGGAAAAAAAATAGTTGGGGGACAAGTTGGTTTCTGGCCCTACAAGTTTACAGTGGAACATAGGGCAGAAAAGCTGCAAAACAATGCAGATGCCCTTTCCTGGGTCTGACAGTTGCTCAGCTACAGGGGCTTGACCGGGGGGGGTTTGTGACATTATGCAAGGTGAGATAGTGGACGGGCAATATCTGTCGCCTCGTATGCGTTCACTTGGAGTGGACTAGAAAGAGTCCGGCCCCGGTCTTGCCAGCCACCGTGGCAGAGATGGGTTCTGGCCCAGAGTTTCTGGTCCTCCCATATCCCCCTTCAGCTGCTTTAAATGACCAAGAGGAGAACTCAGTGTTGCTCTTGCCTGGGACTCAGTATCACTACACTGAGAGAGCTACACCTTGGGAATTGGTTGCTCTAAGGACTCAAAAAGAAAGGTTTGTGTTTGTTTTGTTTGGAGGTGTCTGGGACGAGCCCGGCACTGTATAGAGAGGTATCCTGCTCTTTATAGTTTATTGCCAGATGGCAAGTTGTTGTTTTTGCAATTTTTTTTTTGTTTTATGACTTGCAACCTTTATAAATAAAACTGGCCACCCCCCAGACTTTTAAGAAAGTTTACCTGCAAGCTGCCTTTTTCCCAGAAAAGATGATCCCCATGAGCTAATCTCCCACACTGGATATATGTGGAGCTGTCTCTTGCACCGACAACCGACAGGTCGCAGAGGCCACTGCAGCACAACAGGCAGCTCAGAGGGAAACCAACCACCAACAGGTCGCAGAGGCCGCTGCAGCTCAGCTAGGGGAGTGTCGCCAGGCTGCTGCAGCACAACACACAGCTCTGCAGGAAACCAACCTCCAGATCGCAGAAGCTGCTGCAGCTCAGCGAGAGTAGAGTCGCCAGGCTGTCGCAGCATAACAAGCGGCTTCACAGGAGATGAACCGACAGTTTGCAGAGGCCCTGCTGTAGTTAAAAAGGGGAACCTCCCATGACAGTGGAACCAAAGTTGTTACGCTCTTCTTACCACATGCAGAAGATGACACCTGCGGATGACGTGGAGGCGTACCTCACGACTTTTGAAAGAGTCACTCTTCACAAAGGATGGTCAAAAGAACAGTGGGCAGGACTGCTAGCACCATTCATGAGCGGCAAACCCCAAATAGCCTATTTTGATCTTGAAACTCTAAAGGCAGAGATACTCGCACGCATGGGGGTCACCATGGAAGTCTGGGCCCAACGCGTGCATCAGCGGACCTACCACACCGATGACCCCATTCAACCTAGTTCACCTTACCAGGAAATGGCTACAGCAGAGACTTTGCCAGGTCCCCAGATTGGGGAGTGCGTGGTCATGGACCGCTATCTACGGTGCTCCCTACTGCTTTGAGGAAATGGGTCAGCCAGGGGGACCACAAAACTGCAAGACAACTGGTGGACCTCATCGAGAGATACATGTCTGCTGAGGACTTGTTGTGCCCATCTGTGCCCCATTCTAATGGGTCTAGAGGTGAAAGATCACTCGGCGGACCCGGTAAGACTGTTCCAGGGTTCAGGGGCTTGGGGAAATTTGATAAGACTGATACGGCTATAGAGACTGGGGGTTCTAGACCTGGACACTGGCCAAAGAAGCCAGGAAGGTATTGGGGACCCTTGAGAGGAACTGGGTATAGAACACATACAGTGCTACTGATGCCATGCATTGGGCAATATTGCTGCCAATTGCCCCCTGAATGATGAACCCATGCAATGCGATTATACTTATGTGAATAGACACCTTTCTCTTTTTGCACAGGCCGCATATACAGCATCATGTTCAAGTCGCATGGAGAAGCAAATGTGTGTGATTTTTGTTGATGGGAGACCAGTCACTGCACTTCTTGACTCTGGTAGTGTGGTGACGTTGGTAAAAAGCAATTGTGTAGATCCTGCAAGGTTACACCCTAGCACTGTCGGAGTCATTTGCTTCCATGTGGATGGCAGTGGTTGAGATTAACACTCCTTGCGGCAGTGCGACTCATTCAATGGGGGTGGTACCACCACTACTGTATGAAGCACTAGTGGGCAGGGATTTTCCCCATATTTGGAGGTTATGGGAAGGGCACAGGAGGGTAGAGCTCCCCCTGCTGTGGAAGCACGAGACCTCTCGCCAGACCCATTTTGCCAAATGGAAAGGGAAACTAGTGGCAGGACCGAGGAGGGAGGAGACACTCTTCCTTTTCCTGTACTGGCTGGGGAACCGGAGGAGCTGGAAGGTAGCTCAGAGTGGGGGGGCTAATGACCCAGACAATGTATCTGACCCTGACGGTGAGAGTGAACCGAATGTAGTACCTGACTTAGAGGTCCGGAGAGAGGACTTCTGTACAGAACAACTATGGGATGTCACTCTCCTTAGAGCTAGAGAAAACGTAAAGGTGATGAATGGGGAACCTGTGGACCCTAATTGGGGGGTGTCTTTTCCCTACATGGTGCTTGAAAATAATTAGTTGTATTAGATGATGAAACATGGGGAGGACGAAGTGGAACAGCTAGTGGTTCCCAAACCCTTCCACAGGATGGTGCTAGATCTGGCCCATGGGCATGTAATGAGGGGACATCTAGGTATGGAGAAAACCAGGGAGAGAATAACCTAGAGATTCTTCTAGCCTTGGTTGTATGCAGACGTCAAAGAATACCGTATATCACGCCCTGAGTGACAAATGACAGCCCCGTAACCCTATTTTCGCAGTCCCCTTGTCCCAATTCCCATAATTGAAGTGCCATTTGAGTGAATTGGCATGGATCTCATGGGACCAGTAGTAAAGTCTGCCCGGGAACACCAGCACATCCTGGTGATCCTGGACTATGCGACTCGCTACCCCGAGGGCATACCATTGCGGAAGTCTATCGCTAAGTCTATCGCCAAGGAGCTCGTCCAGGTGTTTAGTCTGGTGGGGGTCCCTAAAGAAATCTTGACGGATCAGGGTACCCCATTCATGTCCAGAGTGACCAGAGAATTGTGCAAGTTGTACAAAATCTCCCATCTCCGGTCTCTGTTTACCACCCCCAAACTGACGGTCTGGTGGAAAGGTTTAATAAGACCCTCAAGAGTATGCTAAAAAAGGTGGTGGATAAAGATGGATGAAATTAGGATTTTTTGCTGCCGTACCTCATTTTTGTCATACCAGAGGCTCCGCAGGTGTCTACGGGGTATTCCCCCTTTGAACTCTTGTATGGTAGACATCCCAAGGGGCTGCTGGATGTCACAAAAGAGACATGGGAAGGAGAGGCCACCCCATATAGAAGCGTCATAGAGCACATCTCCTTGATGCAGGATCGAATCGCAGCTGTCCTGCCCTTTGTACGAGAGCATATGGAGCAAGTCCAGGAAGCCTAGAGAAGGGTTTACAATCGGGGTCCCCATGGTTGAAAGCAAATTCCTGGCCAATTGGCAGGGTCCCTTTGAGATTGGGGAAAGAGTAGGGGAAGTAAACTAAAAAGTTTACCAGCCTGGGAAAAGGAAACGTTAATCTCCTAAAACTGTGGAAGGACAGAGAAAGTGCCCAATCCCCAAAAAGACAGGTTACCCTTGACCCCGGATGTCCCCACAACTGAGTCCTTGTCACTGACGCAACAAAATGACTTTAAGGAATTTGTCAGTAAAAATACAGATTTTTTTCTCTTCCCTACCCATACTGACCACTGTACTACAACATGACAATCACGGAACCAGGGGTCTGTGTGAATGTAAAACCCTACCGAATGCCTGAGGCTAGACAAGAGGTGGTGGCGAGAGAAATAAAAAGCATGTTGGAGTTAGACAGTGCCTGGTCGAGCCCTATAGTGCTGGTCTCAAAGCCCGATGTTCTGTAACGATTTAAGGAAGCTGAATGACATGTCTAAGTTTGACGTATACCCGATGCCACGGGTTGACGAACTTGTGGACAGGTTGGGAGGTGTCCGGTACAAAACGACCCTAGACCTAACTAAGGGATACTGGCAGATCCCCCTAACGGAGGCAGCAAAGGAAAAAATGGCATTTTCTACCCCAGAGGGGTCCTTCCAATACAAGCGAATGCCATTTGGTCTGCATAGGGCCCCTGCATCCTTCCAGAGGATGATGGACAAAACCTTGAGGCTGCATTGTCCCTATGCAGCAGCCTATCTGGATGATGTGGTTATCCACAGCCCAGATTGGGAATCACATCTGCCCTGGCTGCAGGCAGGGGTAGATTCGCTGAGGGTAGCAGGTTTAACCACCAACCCAAAAAGGGTGCCATAGGTCTGGAGGAGGCCTAATACCTTGGGTATGTTATTGGTCGGGGTCTGATCAAACCCCTGAACAATAAGATTGAGGACATTCAAAAGTGGCCCCAACCAGTGAACAAAAAACAGGTTTGTGCCTTCCTGGGGATTACAGGGTATTACCAATGCTTCAATTCCCAAATGTGCCACCATTGCCGTCCCTCTGACCTAGCTGATAAAGGGTAGAGGGTCGGGAATGGTTAAGTGGAATCCAGAAGCCGAGAAGGCATTCCAGACGTTGAAACAAGCCCTTTGTGTACAGCCAGTGCTCGTGACCCCAGACTTCACAAAGGAGTTTGTTGCTCAAACCAATGCCTCTGAGGTGGGACTAGGTGCTGTTCTGTCCCAGATCAGAGACGTTGAGGAGCACCTGATCGTCTACTTAAGTAGGAAGCTTAATAGGCATGAAAGGAATTATGCCATTTTGGAGAAGGAGTGCCTGGCTATCAAGTGGGCCTTAGAGGCCCTAAAATACTACCTGCTGGGAAGGTCATTCAGGCTAGTCACCGACCATGCCCCCCTTAAGTGGATTTGTAACAACCCGGAGAAAAATAAACTGGTGACTAGGTGGTTCCTGGCCCTACAGCCATTTAAATTCTCAGTGGAATACCGGGCCGGAAGTCTCCAAAATAACGCAGATGGCCTTTCCCATGCCCACTGCATGGTCGGGACAGTTGCTCCGCCCCAGAGGCCTGAGCAGAGGGGGATATATAATGTTATGCAAGGCGCCATAATGGATGGTCGATACTTGTCATCTGTCACATGCAATTACGTTGAGTCGACTAGTGAAAGTACGACCCGGGTTTTGCCAGCCACCGTGTAGGGATGGGCCGTGCACCCCCCAGTTTGGTTCGCACCAGAACAGGCAAAAAATTTATGTGAACATTCAAACACTGTTAAAGTCTCTGGGATCCAAACATGAAAAATCAAAAGTGCTAATTTTAAAGGCTTATATGCAAGTTATTGCCATAAAAAGTGTATGGGGACCCAGGTCCTGCCCTAGGGGACATGTATCAATGCAAAAAAAAAGTTTTTAAATTGATCGTTTTTTTCAGGAGCAGTGATTTTAATAATGCTAAAAGTGAAACAATAAAAATGAAATATTCTTTTAAATAATGTACCTGGGTGGTCCCCTTAGTCTGCCTGTAAAAGGGCACAGTGCCAGAGAAAAATTACATTTGTAAAGGAAAAATAGGATTTTATTAAGAACTTACCGTAAAATAATTTTCTCTGAATTCATTGACAGACGCAGCCTCTATTCATGACACATGGGGATTATGCACATCCTACTAGGAGTAAACTAGGCAAAAAGAAAAAAAGCAAGCTGACCCCTCCAGGGGGCCATCCTCACTCAGCATATAACTCCCCAGCTCTGCATAGCATATCAGTTCGTAACAAGCCATACAAACGCAACACAGAGGGGTGCCTGCTGCGTCTGTCAATGAACTCAGAGAAAAGGATTTTACGGTAAGTTCTTAATAAAATCCTATTTTCTCTTATGTTCATTGACAGACGCAGCCTCTATTCATGGCACATGGGGACGTCCCAAAGCAGTGTCCAACAAGAGGGGTGGGTAAACAATAACAACTGTACCCAACAGAATCCTCTCAGGAGGCGCCAACCGTGCCTATACCGCCGCCTGCAAAACTTTGCGGCCAGAAGCAGCATCCGCGGATGCTGACACATCACCTTGTAAAAATTTAACAAAAGTGTGCACCGAGGCCCATGTAGCCGCCTTGCACACTGAGACACTGAGGCTCGGTGTCTGAAAGTCCAGGAAGTGCTAATCGCCCTGGTGGAAAGAGCCATGGCCGGAAAAGGGGGTTCTTGGCCCCGAACAGTATATACATGGGTCACTGTCTGTCTGATCCAACGGGATATAGTAGCTGACGAGGCCGCCAAACCTTTGCGTGGTCCTTCCGTCAGTACAAACAAAGCATCAGACTTCCGAAAAGAAGCTGTAGTCGACAAATACACCCGCAGAGCCCTTACTACATACTACAAAGCAATCTCCTTGGAATGAGATGGGTGTGGACACAATGAAGTGAGAACAAGTCCTCATTAATGTGAAAAGAGGAAACCACCTTCGGTAGGAACGAAGGGAAAAACAGAAGAAGGGAGGCGCTTCTAAGTGTAATATGTCTGTATGACTTTAATAAAAAGGAATTAAAAACACTCACAAGGAACTGTGTAAAACACACATCCAACATCCGAAGGGATAAAGATGGGGCGGACGCCAAACCTCATTCGGTCCTGTGATCCCAAGCAAATGATTGTTCGTCTTGCAACACCGTGGATGGAATAGTCGTGCAGATTCCCAAAAGAGGCTTGGGAAGCAAACAACCAGGCGCAGGCGGGATGGCGTCACCGTAGTGCGACAAGTTTCATTGGCTGCCAGGCTCCAATGACACTGGAGGCTGCGCCACTTCGTCAGGCAAATGAGAACGGATGAGGAGGGGAAAACATACATCGATCATATGTATATATACACAATACCAATTAGAACGAATGGAAGGGCAAAGGAAAAGAAGGGAAAAAAAGGGGCCGGCAAGTGAGAGGAAAGGAAAACTAAACTGTAAACAATAAATATACTTCTGCAGATCTTAAAACATATATGAGTGATGAAAAATCATGATAAATAATAATAGCTTCATGATAACATATACAAAAACGGGAATAGTGGATGAATAATTGATGAATCCTAAATTGTCAAATATGCATAATGAAAAGGAAAAGGATAAAAATAGATGAAAATTGGATTATGTGAAAATATTATTATAAAAATTCTTATAAAAATTGAAGATGTTCTTATGGAAAAAGGGAGTGTATAAGCTAAGGAAAAATGTGGGACAATAAAGGAAGCACGTGAAGACCCAGATTTTTACGTCTTCCCGAAGAATATATAATATGATGGGTAAAGACAGTAATATCATATATAAATAAAAATATATCTATATGGGAAAAATGTAAAAATATATATAAAAATGTTAAAAATATTAAAAAACAATATGAGTTGACAATGAAAAAATTGTGTGCCAATATGTCCTGGAATGCACCAAAGAAAACACACATCTACTTATAATCAAATGTTGAAGCAAGTTCAATGTAAATACAGGATATATATCTATATAGACATAGACACACGTGCATACCCCATATATGCACATAAAACATGCAAAACTAGTGGGGGGGGGGAGGGGGAAAAATGGGGGGGAGATGGGGGAAGGGAAAAAGGGAAAGATATATGTATCTGGTGATCATAGCACATGAATAGGCTCTGAAGATATACCTGCATGGAGACTAAAAACTGAAAACGAAACTATGTTCCTGGCTAGACTCATAAGATAGTGGAGACCTCAATACATTCGTTGAGGCCTCCAGGGGATAAAACGTCAAGAGTATATATCCAGAAAGTCTCCCTGGCACACGATTTCTTAAAACGCTCGACCGCAGGGATAGTTCTGGATATCTGCTCAATGACCCAGACGCCTGTGGTAGATCTTTTGTGAACCTCCAAAAAGTGCCTCGGCACACTATGGTGATCCTTTCCCCCTTCAACGGCCCTCCTATGTTGTCCAAAACGGCATCTCAATGCACGCGTGGTGCGACCTACATAGATAAGTCCACACGGGCATGATAAGCCTTAAACAACAAATTCTGAGGAACAATTGTAAAATTCAGATAGTTGGTACGTTTTACCTTTAGTGCTAAAAGATTTTTGTTTATGTGTAACAAACGCACAGGCTTTGCACAGTGCCTTATGGCACTGATACATACCAGTGAGTGGAACCAAGGTCAATTGAGGTGCCTTAGGGACAATGGTTTTGAGTTTACTCCGGGCTACTTTACTTTTCAGATTAGGGGCTCGGCGATAGGTCACCTTTGCCGAGGTGGAAGCACATCTCTGAGATGGGGGTCCTGTAAAAGTATATCCCAATGGCGATTCAGCACCGCTTCCATTTTGCGATGCAGATTATGAAACGTGGTGATGAATCTCATGGATTGGGTACACTCCTGAACCGGCTTGCTGGGGGTTTGCCTTTTTGATAAAACTCAAAAGCCTCATTGATTAAGGCTTCGGGGTATTTCTTTTCAATTATTTTTTTTCTTTAATACATTCCCTTCCTTTTCGTAGTCGCTGTCAAGGGTACAATTTTGTCGGATTCTACAAAATTGACCCTTAGGAATATTCTGAAGCCAAGGACAGAAATGACAACTGTCAAAGTGGAGGAACGAGTTACCAGCTGTTGGTTTTGTATGATTGCGAGCAATGATCCTATGTTCCAAGTGACTTAGTTCTAAATCTAAAAATACCAATGTGTCCGGGTCAGTGACATGGGTAAAAGAAAGACCATAGGGATTATCATTACAGTAATCAACAAAACTGGACATAAGATCGGTAGAGCCATCCCAGATCACCACAATGTCATCAATATATCTACCGAAGAAGACAATGTGGGCTGAAAAGCGATTGTGAGTATGTATTTGTGCATGTTCCCATAGGCCCATGGGCAAGTTGGCATAAGTGGGGGCAAAATTTGCCCCCATAGCTGTGCCCTGGGTCTGCAGGTAAAACTCTCCCTCAAACACAAAATAGTTGTGTATCAGACAGAAGTTACACTATCCATAGCAGCCATTATGGGTCTATCCGGAGGGGACTCCAGACTCTTCTGCACTTTGGGGAGGTGATAAAAGTGTGGTATGGAGTAATAATCCCTCAATAAGAATGAGGCGTCAGTTTTTGTTAGATTTTTCTCATCCGGTTTGCACAAGAAGACCAGCTTCTGCAGCAAACAGGGAAGTAGGGTCCTTATTCAGTTTTGTATAAGTGTTGGTATCAGAAAGCAGTCTGAGGGCTTCAGCCACATAGTCGACTCTATTCTGTACAACAATGCCTCCACCTTTGTCTGCTGTTTAATGATGACATCATGTTGTTTCATTAAGCTATCTAAGGCCTGAATTTCAGTGCTAGACAAATTATGACTACCTGACCAATGGGTAGACTTAGATGCGCATAATTTCTGTAAGTCAGCAAACACTACCCTATAAAAGCTATCAAAATAGGGACCTTTGGCATGAGTGGGGAAAAAAACAGATTTGGGTCTAAAAATGGAATTGATGACCGGAGGTGAAGTGGCCAGATGCTGAGTAAACAACTCCAACGTGCCCTCTTCATTGGATAGACTCTCCAATGTGTCAAACAGGTCTCCATCAAAGTCAAACTCCATTTGACCCTCCGTGTTAGATGTGGAAGGGATTTCTGTATTCGACTGGTGCTTTGATGCTCTATGGACTTTGGATTTTTCTTCTTTGATGTGGAAAAACCTTTTTAGGGTCAGGTTGCGGATACATTTATTTAAATCTTTAAACAAAAGAAATGGATTGGGTTTGTTTGTGGGAGCAAAATTTAGTCCGCGGCTAAGAAGCGTAGTCCCGCCTGGAGTGAGAGCATGTGATGATAAATTGAATATCTTCACAGTTTCCGGAACTTTGGAAATTTCTTGGGTAGATTTAGATCGTCTTCCTCAACAAACTCTCCGGAAAACTTTCTTTTTTGGGGGGGGGGGGGGAAAAAATCATAAGTCAGGAGGAGGTTGGTGGGGGGGTTTTTTTCTTTCAAAAGGCCTCTCCAACAGCTCCTCCTGCTAGATTTAGATGGGTTCTTTAAAGGTTTCAAGGCCTTTGACACTTCTATAAGTTAAATAGTAGTGTACGAGAGTGAGGTCCGCCCT
>BLSH010052925.1:78695-102746 GCA_018402905.1 Glandirana rugosa | reverse complement strand
GAAAGCAGTCTGAAGGCTTCAGCCACATAGTCGACTGTTCTGTACAACAATCCCTCCACCTTTGTCCGCTGTTTTAATGATGACATCATGTTGTTTCATTAAGCTATCTAAGGCCTGGATTTCAGTGCTGGACAAATTATGACTACCTGACCAATGGGTAGACTTAGATGCTCATAATTTCTGTAAGTCAGCAAACATTACCCTATAAAAGCTATCAACATAGGGACTTTTGTCATGAGTGGGGAAAAAAACTGATTTGGGTCTAAAAGTGGAATTGATTACCGGAGGTGAAGTGGCCAGATGTTGAGTGGGCAACTCCAAAGTGCCCTCTTCATTGGATAGGCTCTCCAATGTGTCAAACAGGTCACCATCAAAGTCAAACTCCATTTGACCGTCCGTGTTAGATGTGGAAGGGATCTCTGTATTCGACTGGTGCTCTGAAGCTCTACGGACTTTGGATTTTTCTTCTTTGATGTGAAAAAACCTTTTCAAGGTAAGGTTGCGGATAAAGTTATTTAAATCTTTAAACAAAAGAAATGGATTGGGTTCGTTAGTGGGAGCGAAATTTAATCCGCAGCTAAGAAGCGTAGTCTCGCCTGGAGTGAGAGCATGTGATGATAAATTGAATATCTTCACAGTTTCCGGAACTTTGGAAATTTCTTGGGTAGATTTAGATCGTCCTCCTCGACAACCTCTCCGGAAAACTTTCTTTTTTTGGGGGGGTGGTTGGAGGAGGACTGAATACTAAAAAAGATGGGTCCTGAGGCATGGGAATAGGGGGCATTATGTCCCCAAAAGTCATGGTGACAACAGAAGATGGAGGCAAAACAGACCTGGGTGAAGGAACTGAATGTGATGATGTGGCTGTGGATATATGAGGGGCTGCGTTAGCCCCATAAGTAATAGTCTTATTGACAACCTCTCCACTAAGAATAACTTGAGTCTCAGAACAATTGTCATTAGGCATATCCTGGCTAGGGGCGGGAGGTCTATTATAGAATTGATGTAGAGATTTGATTTTGCTTTGTGTTTTTGATATGTTGTGTGTACGCGTGCCATTCCTCCGGGCTGAATCCACGGGGGAAAGGAGATGCCAAGGGGGAGGAAGAGAAGGAAGGGATAATAGAGAGGGGATGGGTTTGGACCTCATGTTGGTCAGAGAATTATCAACTTTGGGGGAGGCTGGAACAGGAACAAAAGAGGGAGAAGCAGGTTCTCTATAAGAAGGGGCAGAACGAGTAGATGTAATGTATTTTTTGTTCCAGGAGAATACCCTATTATGTTTATAGTCTGCAATGTCTCTTCTAAACTTACTAAGTTTAGTACACACTAGGGAGTCCTCATCTCTCTTAGTATTCAGTTTGAACGTCTGCAACCAAGAGAGAGGGACCCCATGTCCATAATTGGAAATTTCAGTGAAAAGAATCTGTATCTCATGGGTATATTTTTCAAGTTTTTGGGTACAATGGGAGATGAGAACTCCCATCCACTTTAAAGTGCAAAACTCTGCTATGGCAGACCACTCCTTCTACCCAGCTGAGTCAACCTGTGGTGGACATTGATGTACTACTCCCAAGCCTCTAGGTGTGATTATATACTCACAATATTTTGTGAGAAAGAATCTGTCCCACCATTGCTTGTTACTGGCTTTCACAAACCTTTCTAAATGCTGAAACCTGCCACAGAGGTAGTGTCTGTGTTTACCTACCAATGTGTCAGTGGAAGAAAAAATGGAGGAGGGTAAGGCCGTGTAGAGATCTTCCAATAAATCATGTCTGCATAATTCAACATCCACTATAATGTTGTTGGGTTGATGTGGATCAAATGGAATAGTGGGGGAAGCCATACAGCATAGAACTCAATATACCCGGCATATGCAGCACAAGGGGTTAAAGCATACAATACAACTAGTGTGAGGCGCAACAGCCAAGGTAAAACAGTTCTATAATGTGACCCAAAAATAAATGTAAAATGAACCTCACGGTCAATACAGCTATATAGGAAATGAACATAACATATATGTAGAGAACCACTGACAATGTATAAAGTCCAATAAAAAGTCCATCTACAATGAGTCCATGTAGGGATAGTCCATAAACATACCACCCATGTATAATGGAAAGGGAGGAATAAAAATCAATGGCATATGATCCTAGAAGCTGCCGTCCACAATGAGCTAACCCCAGCTCATAGATAACCTGAGAAAAACAGAAGAAGGGAGGCGCTTCTAAGTGTAATATGTCTGTATGACTTTAATAAAAAGGAATTAAAAACACTAACAAGGAACTGTGTAAAGCACACATCCAACATCCAAAGGGATAAAGATGGAGCGGACGCCAAACCTCATTCGGTCCTGTGATCCCAAGCAAACGTTCGTTCGTCTTGCAACACCGTGGATGGAATAGCCGGCACGCGGCGTTCAGATTCCAAAAGGAGGCTTGGGAAGCAAACAACCAGGCGCAGGCGGGATGGCGTCACCATAGTGCGACGCGTTTCATTGGCTGGCAGGCTCCGATGACACGGGAGGCTGCGCCACTTCATCAGGCAAATGAAAACGCATGAGTAGGGGAACCCATACATCGATCATATGTATATATACACAATATTTAGCACTAAAGGTATAACGTATCAACTATCTGAATTTTACAATTGTTCCTCAGAATTTGTTGTTTACGGCTTATCATGCCTGTGTGGACTTATCTATGTAGGTTGCACCACGCGTGCATTGAGATGCCGTTTTGGACAACATAGGAGGGCCATTGAAGGGGGAAAGGATCACCATAGTGTGGGCATCCACGAGGTCATTGTGTGCTTCCGCAAAGTCTGACATCTTGTCCTCCATATGGCTGATTCTATCTCCCAGATCATCTACTTCTGCTTTAATTTTGGATACCACTGATATCATATCAGTGTGCAGAGTATTGAGAAGTGCCACCAACATACTTTTCAGGGTAGTATCCATAATGGGCTGGCTCGTAGTGGGGAATTGTGATATGGGGTCCTTGTCGTCCCCAGTATCCTCCATAGGGTCTCCCTTTCTGTCCTCATCTGTCAGAGCTTGCAGCATGGGGTCTAGTCTGGGTCTGGATTTCTGCGGGCTATGAGATGGGGAAGTGTATGTACTTGCCTTTCTAGCTCTCTGCTGACCTGGGCTCTCCGCAGCATCCTACCCGAGTTGTGGCCTGCTGTTCACCGTGCTCAACGAGGCGCTGCCATCTTGTCCGCCTGCTCGGGCTACTGTGAAACTCTCCGCCAGTTTGTGGGGTGCATCGTGGGGTTTTCTTTTTCTCATGGTGCTCCCTGGGGGTGTAGGATGCTTTCCCAGGCACGGGGTAGTAAGTGCGGGTCCTCGGTGCTTCGTGCCGCTCGTGGAGGCCGTGCTGTCCGGAGCTGTTTCACTCTGCGGCCATCTTCCATGCCAGCCGGCCCCGCCCCCGCTGGTCACAGTCTTCTGTCATGCGAATTGGATGTGGAGAAATCCGCATCCAATCCTCATAAGTGTGAACCCAGCCCAAGAGATTGCAGGTGACACAGCAGTGTTAGACTGACCAGCAGCAGGACATTCCTAATGAGGAACAAATATCCAAATAAACTAGAGACACAGAGTACAGGCAGGTATTTTACTACAAAGAGTAAAATACCACTGACAATACAGCAGTGTAAAACTGTCATTCAGCAGGACAGATTTATTTATGAATAATAGGTGCAACTGGCATATGTTTAATGTTCATTGGGGATCAGGAGGTGCGGTGAATACATGTCATATAATTTGAAGTGGTTTGGAAACCACAATGTCAGATGATGAAAGTCAGCAATGGGTTTAATTATCCAAAAAGCTAGCAATTTTACCTAAAATATAGTTTTCTTAACTGGCTTGGTCCTTTCCCTCCAACAGCTTCAATACATTGTCACTATGGCTGCTCTGTGGCACTCTTCATTGGGCCTGTCATGCAATGCAATATGGTTTAAAAAAATCACCCAGGACAATGAATTTCACTGCAAACTCATAATAACAATGAATTCAAACCTCTTCAATAATCTATAGTTAATACCACATTTCCATGCATAGAAAAGCCTTTTCATTCTGAACATACGTAACATTCTGACTAGAAATTTGTAATCATTCCTTGCCTGATCAATTGTATTGGTTGTCTGCAGGACAGGGGATTAAAAATATCTATATATAATAGTCTGTCAATTCTTTAACACCAGTAACTAGTACATCTGATTTAATTTAATTTATTATTATTATTATTATTATTATTATTATTATTATTATTATTTGTATAGTCTCTTAATCCACCGTTTGATCTTAAAATCATTCAGATTCTGGAATTTTTAAAACAATTTTTTATTCCTTATTGTCCCTTCAAAAATTCCATACATTCGAGCTTAGGTTTTAGACAATGTGGTTATTTTAAATGGGCAAGGTTTTCAGGAAGACAATAAGCAGCAGCAGGTAGTTACAGTATTGTAAGTGAAAAGAGTTATAGAAATGTACACTTTCTCACACATCTTATGAACATATTATTGCGTGTTTGAAGAAACATCTCTGGACATTTGGTTCTGTCTCTTTGTCTTGTTTTACTCTGCTTAATTAAGGTTAAAGTGGTCATTGTCCTCAATACAGAGCGTAAAGGGGTTAAATAAGTATGGAAATAATTTCTCCCCCAGCTGAATGGAATGTGTCTTTTCTCCCAGCCTTGCTCCTCTGCAGATCGTTAACTGAGCAGAAACTGCACTACAATTATTTTAACCAGAGGCTGTTCCTGACCCATAAAAATGAACCCGCATTTGTCACAGCCTGAAATAGAATAGCGGGAACAGGCTGCCTTCTGCTAACAAACGCCTGTCATCCTCAGCCTCACACAACCTGGCATATGCCAGTATCATTTCTTTGCTCAATCGGCCTTGAACCAGGATATAAATATGTCTGCAGGAACATTCATTATCCATATAACTGAGCATTGTCTGAGCTGCCAGAAAAGTAAGCAAGAGATACACATTCACTGTTTTGCATGTTATATTTTAAGGTGTGTGTGTGTTTGTATATTTATATATATATATATATATATATATATATATATATATATATATATATATTAGTCTTTGTAGTTTAAATATATATATATATATATATATTTAGTCTAATATCTAATTCCAGTATGTTTACAGTATTTACATGCCATGCACTGGATTACAGGGTGAATTGTATCATTTACATTAGCCCCTGTCAGGCCTCACATTCTAATGTCCACACTTAGGGCCATGACACATTAGCAAGTTTATGGCAAATATTTCTAGCAGCTATAGTTATAGGTGATGTACCATGGTCTTTAACAGCTTTATTGAATACCATTATGGATGAAAACCAATGGATATGAGGCAAATCCAGAAGGGTCAATATAAACAGTTGTGTTCCCAGCAGCCATATTGACATGGTAGTTAACCAACGGTCCTTGAAACTAGATGTATGTTCCGCAGCTAGCAAAATGCTGTGTATATTGGAAATTCAGGGACGGGAAGAGGGAAGGGTTTTTACATCTTAATGCAGTTGTCTTGCTGCTTCTTTACAGCCTGAACCTATGCATAATTACTACAGTCTTAACAGGCTGCATGTTTTTTTTTTAACATGCTGGCTGCCACTGATTTATTTACAGCTTGTCCCTGCCTGCCTGTATTATACTAATAACAGGCATGTGTTTTTCACAGGGCAGATTTCCTAATTGTTGTTTGCTGCATTTAATTTTTTTACAGATTCTTTATAGCCTGCCCCCAAGCACATGCATTACAGTGATAACAGGCTACATGTGTTTTTTTCCAAAGAACATACATTTTTTTCCAAATTGTTGCTGGCTGCATTTTTTTTACTTGACAGACAATTTTAAATGGTGACAACAGTGAAATGTGACAGTGTGATAAGAGAATGTGACAGGATGGTTTACAGACAGGAGACTGTGGAAGACTGGAGCAGAACATTTTTTAACACAAAGTGCCTAAGCATGGCACTTTATATGATTAACAGCTGTTAAAGCATATGTGAGAATTGAGTGGTTGGATTTACATATGTTTTAACAAATAATGCTGGTGTTCTACAGAATTTATATAGCAACAACTACATTATTTGTGTGTATAGATATGTACACCCAATATTGTTTATAATTTCCAATATAAGCACACAACAAGTGATTGATAGCTAGCTATTTAATTGTCAACACATTAATTAAGTATTTCAATCATTTGGGGTCTTTATCCTTTTTTTCATTGCAAGAACAGTGTACATCTAAGGCACCCCAAATTATATCACTCACATTCACTACATACCTCTATTCCCATAGATTTAGGCATACCCCAGTTAGGCCTATTTTCTTTTATTCACATTATCCAGCTGCTGGCCAGTTTTAAACTGCTGTATCTTCTGTGGGGATTGTATTCTTGTAGTAAAGAACTCCTGTATGCTATTGAATTTGACCTAGCCTTGCTAATAAAAATTGTCTGGCTTCTGGCCAATTTAGCACCTTTAACATCTGCCTGTACTATTTATATCTAGTGCATTTCAGCCAATACTCCCTTGTTAAATATGTTCTGATGTTTGAAAATTTATCACTGCTGCATCCTCTGTGGTATCCTAATTCCCCCAGCCTCAGACTGTGCTCTTTGTCTCTAGAAAAATTAGCCTAGTTTTAATGTTTAACCACTTCAATACAGGGCACTTATACACCTTCCTGCCTAGACCAGTTTTCAGCTGTCAGCGCTCGCACATTTTAATGACAATTGCGCAGTCATGCGACGCTGTACCCAAACAAATGTTTTATAATTTTTTCCCACAAATAATGGAAAATTGTATCAAATACTTACCGTAATTTTCCTTTCCTGGCGCCAATACATGGCAGCATACATATGATATAGCTCTGCCCCTATATCCACCCACAGGACCTGTTTAGCTCTATAAAAGTCTGACTGAGAGCTACCTCCCCCATTCTCTGTATAAAGCATAAAGATCAGAGGGAGGGCACGTATGCTGCCATGTATTGGCCCCAGGAAAGGAAAATGGCGGTAAGTATTTGATACAATTTTCCCTTTTCCTGACGACAACATGGCAGCATACATGATAAATAATGAGCTTTTGATAGGGAGGGTTTGATGTTGCAAACTTAGTCTTTGACAATAGACATAGAAGCTTGGATAGTTTTCCTCCCAAACTCTACTGTAGTAAGAGATGCTGGATCCACCCTGTAGCGTTTTAGGAACGTATGATGGGATGACCAGCTAGCCACTTTGCAGACTGTCTTCAGAGACACTCCTTCCAGAGCTGCCCAAGAAGAAGAGGATATCACCCCGGTTGTGTGAGCTCTAACCACCTCCAGAGGATCCTCCCCGGCTGCTCTATACACCCGGTCATAGGTGTGTGCAGCCTATTGCATTAAGGTGTGCGCCACAAAGTGCAAACACACAAGTGTGTGTGTATATATGTCAGAAGGGCAGAGATCAGTGTCAGTAGTTTCTTTTTATTTTATTTTTTTATTTTTTTACAACTTTGTTTTTTTTATCATTTTTTTACAATATTATATTTTATTTTTTTTTTACAATTTTATTTAGGAGCCCTGCTGGGGGGCTTTGGTGAAATGTCAGGGGTCTAAACAGACCTCTGATGTCTCACTTTTGGACCAGAGAAAGGGACTAAGGACAGAGATTCCCCCACCCCTTCCTCTGCAACCAGGCATCAGGGGGAATCTGCACAGTACAGGGTGATTAGGGTGTGCCCAGGCACACCTACCACCCTATGTGTGCACGCCTACGCACCCAGTGAATCGTTTTTACTATCCAGGCTGAGATGGCTCTGGCTGAGGCCTCTTTCCCTTTAAATTTTCTGGTAGGTATGATGAAAAGACTGTCTGGCATGTCTGAATGCAGAAGTAGCCTGGAGATAGGCTTTGAGGACTTCGAAACATCCAACTCCTGCAAATCTGCAATCTGATTCCGCTGGGAAGGCGGGAAGCATCGATTCACTGGAGAGATAAAATATCGATGCAACTTTTGGGACAAAGTGATCCAATGGTCTCAGCACAACCCTATCTGGGAAGAACATGGAATAAGGTTTGGCTGCCCCCAATGCTTGGAGTTCCGACACCCTTCCCCCGAAGTTATGGCTATTAGGAAAGCAAATTTTAAAGCTGATATCCCATAATGAACAGTCTTCAATTGGACCACAAGGAAGGTTTGCTATAGGACTACTGCCAGGTCCCATAGAGGGAACCTATTTCTCTTGGGAGGGCGTAGTCTAAGTACCGCTCTCATGAAGCGCTCCACCAGCAGGTTTGCTCCCCATTTCTATTGAGTAAAAGCCTAGATGGCTAAAATTTGCACCTTAAGCGAGCTTAGGCTGAGCCCCAGATCCAATCTTGATTGCAGGAAAGACAGGATTTGAGATACATTTGGGTCACTAGGGTCAAACTAACGTCTGGCTGCAAAGCTCATGAACCTATCCCATATTCTGGAGTAGATAGAGTTGGTTGACCCCTTTCTGGAACTCTGTAAAGTTCTAACAACCTCTGCAGAGTATCCTAACCCTTGTAACCCCTGCCTTTCATTCTCCAGACCGCTAAGGCCAGTTGTGATGTTGCGGATGTAGGATTTCTGCCTGTGACGGGAGATGAGGAGGACAATGTCCTTGATGATGCCCTGTGGGAAGGATGAAAATCGTTGACGCAGTTCCAGTCTCCTAAATCATAGACGTCATTTCCAGTAGCCATGTTGCGCGCGGCGCGGAAAAGCCAGGAAGTTTATCGCATTACCTGTTACTAGAGTTGAGCAAACCCGAACTGTAAAGTTCGGGTTCAAACCGAACTTTGGGGTGTCCGGGACCCGGACCCGAACCCGGACTTTTCAAGAAAAGTTTGGGTTCGGGGTTCTGGTATTTTATTCCACGTGTTGAATAGCTGCCAAAGGCTACCAATCAACAAGTGTTTCACTGGTTTGCCCTTAGAAGCCATCACAGCCATGCCTACTAATGGCATGGCTGTGATTGGCCAGTGCATCATGTGACCCAGCCTCTATATGGGGCTGGAGTCACCATGCTGCATGTCATATGCTCTCAGGCTAGTTTAGGGAGAGGATGCTGCTGGCTCTGTGAGGGACAGATTGCAGATATTATATAACATCTCATCCTGCATTACTGAACGATCTGATTGTGGACTAGGCAGAGATTACTAGTACTGCTGCTTTGAGGGACAGATTGCAGACCTCATCCTGCTGCACACAATGATCTGACTGGACTAGGTAGAGTCTACTTCTTAGAGGGACAGATTATTGTTCTAAAATCATCTGCAAGTTCTATAGGGAAAGGTTCCAGCTGTTGCTTTAAGGGACAGATTATTGTTCTAAAATCATCTCCAAGTTCTATAGGGAAAGGTTCCAGCTGTTGCTTAGAGGGACAGATTATTATTCTAAAATAATCGCCAAGTTCTATAGGGTAAGGTTCCAGCTGTTGCTTTAAGGGACAGATTATTGTTCTAAAATCATCTCCAAGTTCTATAGGGAAAGGTTCCAGCTGTTGCTTTAAGGGGCAGATTATTGTTTCTTGCACAAAATTAAAAAGTGCATCTACATTGCTGGTTTAAAAAAAAATATATTCCAAAAACTACATTTGCGGCCCACGGTGCATTTCTTGCACAAAAATAAAAAAAAATGTCTACATTGCTGGTTTAAAAAAAAAAAAAAATTCTAAAAACTACATTTGTGGCCAGCGGTGCATTTCTTGCACAAAAATAAAGAAAATGTCTACATTGCTGGTTTAAAAAAAAAAAAAATCCAAAAACGACATTTGCGGCCAACGGTGCATTTCTTGCACAAATATAAAAAAAACAGTGGCTACCTCCTCCTCCTCCACCGCCACTTCCACCGCCTCCTCAACCTCCAACTCCACATCCACCTCCATTTTTTATTTTTTTATGTGATTTTAGATTAAAAATTATTTTAAGTTATTTCCCTATCCCCATTTCTTTGTAGGGCACTTGTCCGACTCTTATCCCCATTTTCCTTCCTTTTGACCTATATGACTTGGCAGAAATTGTTACAGCCATTTTTGTGCCTAAAAGTTCAGGTCCCCATTGATTTCAATGGGGTTCGGGGTCCGGGTTATAAAGTTCGGGTCAAGTTCGATCCCGAACCCAGACTTTTTCCCGAAGTTCGGCCGAACCTGCCAAACTTGAACTTCCAGGTGTTCGATCAACTCTACCTGTTACATGCCTGTTCTCATTGCAGATCTTGTAAATTGTATTCCTTATTTGCGCAATAAACCGTTTTTTAGCAGTACTTCACTATGTCTGCCCTTTTTTATATCAGCATATTGTTGGAGGCTTACGGCACATCCCTTTCTTGAAGGGGAAATCACCATAAAGATATCCCCACTCTGGTTACCACTAGCACCAGAAATAGCTAAATAGCTTTTAAGACCCCAGACTGCAAAGCTGTGGGTCATTTGTCTCTGGTGAGTAGGAGGAAAGAGGAGAGTGTGTCTCACAGCACGTTTGGATTGGTTACAGCACATCAGCACTTTTATTCGTCTGATTGGAGCACTGAGCACCTTTTTGCTTGGAAAAACCACTGGAACTGGTTTATATACTAACATTCTATATACCAGTTGGATTTTAAGAATATGGACTAATATATGGCACAATAAATTGTTCAATTATTATTGTTTGGCACATTAGCACTTTATTATTATGATATGATTATGGACGTTTCTTACAGTGTTTTTTACAGTGTATATGTCATATAGCAGGGGACTGTTAGCACTGTGATACACTATTTTGGTCACATTTGGGAGTGTTTACACTTCACACACAGCAGCTGCAGAATATTTGATCCTCTGGTGCACTATTTATCAACGCGGGTTTTATTATTTTTTTTACTTATTAACAAGGATCTGTTCCTTCAGGCTTATGTTATTACGATGGCTAATTAACCATTTAAAGGTTTCAATGTTCTGTCGCCAGATATTTTGCTAAGGGCAAGCAAATAGTTATTTAAAGATTTAGCCATTGACAGCTGCAAAGTAGGATGAGTTCCTTGTTTGGCCCAAATACAGGCTTAGCCAAACTTAGCTTGTTAAAGTCATAATATGGGAGTGCGGCGGTATATATGACAGTTCATATGTACATAATCCAATAGATAACCATCAGTGGTCATGCAGTGTGAGAAAACATCAAAGTGCTTCAGGGAAGTCCACCACCAGTATAAGGATGGCCGCTCAACTCCCTGAATGGATCCCCTATAGAGGATCAACCGCGCTCTTAGCCCTCAGTAAGGGGAAAAGGAACACTGTAGTCAGGATCTAGAAGCAGCCGTTTTAACCTCTCCTTGGATGGTTCCAGTCATCAGATGTTTATATATAACATAAAGAGACAACCATAGTACTCTCCATTTAAAATCACATAGCTTTAATAGAAAATTATTTCACTTACATAATTTGCACTGTGTCCCAGTGCCAGGAATGAAAGGCTCTCTTATACAATCAAATCAGCATAACAAACTTGTAGGGATATAACCAGCGTCGGCCGCGGGTGACGTCACACACTTCCCTCCCCTTCCATACGCGTTATGTTCCGGAACCGGAACTTTGTCAGCGGATAGGGATTTTTACCCACCAGGTTTTCAGTTCACAGTTCTATTGGGGATACTGTTTGTTTGAATAAATAGTCCGGGATATCTCCACAGTCGGGGTGGAACCACATGCCCCCCCCCTGTTGTTGTCAGAGGACTCGCTACCCCTGGTGATGACAGGATAGCAACCCTTTAGAGGTTGCGCTATTGTCAGATCTCTTTCAAGGAGATCTGGAGGGGGCCTGGGCCGGTCCCAGCCCTCTTTTGGCGGGAATGGGTCCTTTTCAGGACCGACTCCCACCTCGAACATATTTTCTGAAAACTAACAAATTTCAAATGTGTTTTTCTTTATCTTTTTGCTACAATCAAGTTCTCACTTTTTATTTCCAAATAGTTTTATTGAAATATTTCACAAAATACATAAAGAGAAAAAAGAAAAAAAAGGACGATAACAAACATAGTTTATATCATCAAAGAGTTAACAAAGAAAACGTAGATACTAATGAGATGGTTATTACTTCATGTATGTACTGTCAGCTGGAGAGTTTGAAAAGATATTAAACTATACCCCTAACTCTTTATGCGTCTTTCCTCATTAAAGAAGGATAGGTGGTTGGCGAGGGGAGGGCTAACTAAATAAAAGGAAGGAGCTCTTCCCCATCCCAGAAGAACCACCCCAGCACCTCCAGACCACCCAGACGTCCCAATTGGGATCTTTGTGTCTGGGTAGGGGCACACAGGCCGGCCCAACCCAAGCGACTCCGAGTCCTCCCTCTGCCTCTCCTCAACCCAACCACAGTCCCAATGGGGCTTTTAATTATTTGTAAGTCTTTGCTATATGCATTGCCTAGGCTTAAAACACATGTAAAGGTCGTCCAGATTCAACCTTAGTTTCAGATATAACATGCCAACATGCAAAGGAAATAAGTGCGTACTTAGAACATCCACAAGTTGACTCCTGCTCTGCCATACCGTTCAGTTCCTGCAGAACATTAAGACTGAACTATGTTCTCCTTAAATATAAGTGTGTCAACTTAATATGTGGTTTATTACTAAAACTCTCATCTTCCTGGGCCTAATTGTGGTTCGGGGATTAGTCATTTAGTCGTTCACTTCCAAGGGCACCCGGTTGGTGTTGGCTATTCGTATGGGGATGAAGGGGAAGTTTTGCTGATCTTAAACCGGGGAGTGTACTTCTCTGTACTACAGGATTGGCCGCACAATTGTTTAATTTGCTTTCACCAACCGTTTATATTTCTCTGATGTTTTAAAGTGGTGCCAGCATGCCCAAGTCGTGCAAAATATATGTAGTGTCTCGTGTGCTTGGCGGATAAGGTCTTCTAGTTCTACCTTTTTAAAAATTCTTCTAAACCACCCCTGAATGTTCGGTGGGTCTGGGGATCTCCAGTGAGTAGGAAGTGTCATTTTGGCAGCATTTAACAAATGTAATGAGAGGGACCGCTTGTATTGCGAGTATGGAATTGAAGTGTGATGAAGAAGCATTTGTTCTGGGGTAAGATCTATCTGATGTGTTGTAATCTGGGTGATCAGGGGTTGTATCTCAGTCCAATATGCTGTTATTCTGGGGCATGTCCACCACATGTGGAGAAAGGATCCCACCTCCTTGGAGCATCACCAGCAAGTGGCGGGACTGGATTGGTTTATTGTGTGAAGTAGGAGGGGTGTTTTGTACCACCTCAAAAGTATTTTAAACCCATTTTCTTGGGCGGACACGTTAATGAATCCTTTGTGAATAAAGGAGAAGATGTCTTCCCAATTTTCAGGGGTGAGGTTTATATTGAGATCCCTTTCCCATGTTTTGACAGCAAAGATTGTGTTTGGTTTTAACGTTTGAAAAGAGCAAGGCGTAAATGTCTGAGATTGGGTGTCTTTGAGAGGAAGTGCGTGAGCAAATTTCTTCTAAAGCTGTGCGTGTTCTAGCAAAGTTTGTACGTAGTTTGGGGTTGTTTAGGTAATGCGACAATTGTCTAAATGTCCAAAAACGAATTGATTGTTAGGTGTTAACTCAAGTAATTTTTCAAACGACAGGAATTTCTGTTTATGGAAGAAGAACTTGGCTCGTAGGGAGTGCGTAGGGTTAATTTCAGGTAATAAGTGCGTTTCTAAACCGGACGGGAAATCTGGATTATGTGAAATTGGTGTGAGGGGCCCTGGCACTGAAGATATATCGTAAAGGCGGGTGGTTTTGTAACCATTGTACGAGATGTAGTGGGCTTGAGAAAAAGGCCTGTTCAATTGCAACCCATGCTTTTGTGGAAGCATGAACGTTGCAATCAACAACTCTGGTGAGCTGGCACGCCAAGTGATATTTTGAAAAATCAGGGAACCCTATGCCTCCTTTCAATTTTGGAAGGGATAACCTGTCCAGGCCGATTCTAGGGTGTTTATTCGCCCATATAAAGTCTGAGCAGGCTTTCCTCATTGACGCAAAATATGCTTTCGGGAGAGAAATAGGAACTGCTTGCATAAGGTAAAGAACCCTAGGAAGAATATTCATTTTGACGGCTGTAGCTCTGTGGAACCATGAAAACAGTCCCGTGGACCAGGTTTTGAGGTCATGTTGGATTGATTGGAGGATTGGTAGGAAGTTTGTAGTATATAAGTCAGTCAGGTGGGTCGGGAGTTGGATTCCTAGATATGTAATGGCTAAAGGTTCCCAGATAAAGGGATAGTTTTGTTTACATTGTTCTAGGGTAGAGTGTGGAAGGGAAATATTAAGGGCTCTCGACTTCGCTAGATTGATTTGCAGATTTAATATTGATTTAAAGCTGGATAATTCTCGTAGTAAATTAGGAAGAGTAATGTGTGGATCTGATAGAAACAATAAGATATCGTCTGCAAATGCTGCTAGTTTATGTGTCTGATCTCGTATTTTTATGCCTTTAATATCCGGGTTTTCTTTAATACTACGTAAGAAGGGCTCAAGGGTCAAGACAAATATTAATGGGGAAAGGGGACATCCCTGTCTAGTACCATTTGCTATGGAGAAGGCGTCTGATAGGTGGCCGTTTATCCGGACCTTTGCTGTCGGATTGGAATAAAGTGCCAGGACATAGTTTATCATGTGGTTGCCAATCCCTACGGCTTTTAAGACTTCCGGCATGTAGTCCCAGGCCACTCTATCGAACACCTTTTCCACATGTAGGGACAAAAAGAAGCCATTTTGTTTATTGGTAGTGATCCAGTGATGTATGTTAATAGCCTTCAGGGTATTTTCTCTAGCTTCCCTGCCAGGGACAAACCCTACTTGATCAAGAGAGATCAACTGGGGGAGGAAAGGGAGTAAGCGGTTGGCTAGGATCTTCACAAACAGTTTGAGGTCCACATTTAGCAAAGAAATTGGGCGACAATTGGGGACCCTGGTCGGGTCCTTACCCGGTTTGGGTATTACTGAGATATGTGCTGTCAAAAGGTCCCACGGGGGGTAGGGCGCCCTGTCCTAGAGTGTTGAAGGCCAACAAGAAATGTTCGCTAAGTATATCAAAAAATGTTTTATAATACCCGGCCATCAGGCTGTCTGGTCCAGGGGCTTTGCCAGGTTTAGTTTGTTTCACAGCCAATTTTAGTTCTGTGAGAGAGAGGGGTTTTTCTAAATCTTGTGCGTCGGCTTGCAACAATGGGGTGGCACTGTTTTTGTTCAAGTATTCCGTAATTACTTGCAATCTCGGTGAGTAGTCCGGTTGGGGGGGCATTGGATTCAGATTATATAGTTTTTTATAGTATGTGACAAACTAATGAGCTATGTCGGGAATAGCGGAGACTGATTTTCCTTTTGCATATGAGATCGTATGAATGTTCGTATTGGCTCTTTTAGCCGCTATTTTACGGGCTAAAAGTTTGCCTGCCTTGTTTCCGAATTCATAGAATGTTTTCTGTGATAGAATAAAGTTTTTCCTCATCCTTTTGGTCAATTTGTCTACAAGATCTGATCTCTTTTTGATCAATTCTTGTAGGGTTGCTTCTGCCAGGGATTTCTTGTGTGCTTTTTCCAAATAATGTACCTGCGTAAGTAGCTCATTTATGCGGGCTAATCTGATTTTTTTGCGCTCTGCAGAAATAGCGAGGCGTTCCCCTCTAATTACGCATTTGTGTGCCTCCCAGATTGAGAGGTGAGGCGTATCTGCAGTTCCATTTTCTTGAAAGAAATGTTGCAGACACGTGTTAATTCACGTTACCGCCCTAGGATCAGACAGTATGCCTGGGTCTAGACGCCAAATCAAAGGTCTTTGTGTAGTGTTAGGGATGTCAAACGTCAGGGTAATCGGGTGATGATCCGATAAGTACATAGGTTTGATGGATGTATACTTCACTAGGGGTAGATCTCTTTGAGATATGTATAGGGCATCAATTCTAGAGTATCTATTGTGGGGTATCGAGAAGAATGTGAAATCTTTAGTGTGTGGGTGGAGTGTGCGCCACGTATCGTGTAGCGTAAGCTCCCAAAGAACATTTTTGACAGAACGTAGGGCCCTATAGGGGATGTGCGAAGAGCCCGATGAGGTGTCTAGGAGTGGATTGATAGGGAGGTTGAAATCTCTTCCTAATACTAATATCCCTTCTTGGAATTCGAGGAGATTGTTCATTAAGGCTCGAAAGAATGGGACTTGCGCTGTATTTGGCGCATAGATATTTGCTAATGTCAGGGGTTTTCCTGCGAGTGTCCCTTAAATGAAAAAAAAAATGACCTTCTGGGTCCTCTTTAGTTTGGTTTACTTGAAAGGGGCAGTCTTTTGGCAGAAGGATCGATACCCCTTTAGATTTAGCGGCTGGGTTGGGAGCGTGAAAGGCCTTGGGATATCTATAGTTGTACATTTTCGGGACCGCATCCTTTTTAAAATGCGTCTCCTGTAGGAGGACTATGTCAGCCCTATTTTTATGCATATAAGTTAGTGTTTGAGTTCTTTTTTCTGGTAGATTCAGGCCTTTCGCGTTTAAAGATATCATTTTTAGTGTGGTCATGTTGATGATGTTAGTAGGCAAGGAGTGTGAGGATTCGTGGGTTATCGTAATAGGTGTATGTCGCAGTGGTAAGGGTCTATGTTAGATAGGTTAGGTAGTAGTAGTGCCCAGGATAAGTATCTACGAGTATAGTGAAAGTGTCGGAGATTAAATCACGTAACGCAATTTAATCCTGATGGTAAATTCTCCCCCTACTCTAGGGGAGGGTCCGACAAAGGTCAGTGGTTGAAACAACGGAACAAGTTGTTTTGGAGTCAAATTGTGTATGCAAAAAGTACTCACTGTTGGGGGGTGGATCCAACGACAAAAAGGAACTATGTAGATCAGAAAATTAGAACATCATAAACTAAAAAAAAAAAGAAACACAAGTTACTGGAAAGTTACAAACACTAGGAAGAAGCTTCTTTTCTTTTCCTTGTTTTTCCCTTTTATTTCTCTTCCTTTCTCCTTCCCTTCCCCTTCCTTTTCTCCTTCTTCCTTGATACCGTACGGAGCGTGGTTACCAGAGGGGATCATGGGATAATTAGAACTGGTACTTGTAGAGACCATATAATGCTGGTATAGCATTGCAGGGTTAACTGCAATGTCTGTTAGGGTGGATAGTGTAAGAGAAATGCCTGGCATAGGTAGAGGACTTCTTTATTTGTATCTGACTTAAGGGGTATCCAAGCTCCTATATCGGTATTTCTTATAAAACCAGTATACAACAACAATAGTGCAATAGTAATACATTTGACAAATAACGCATTTCACCTAGGAGGGTATCATAGATGAAGTATTCCTGAGATATGAAGGCGTGCCTGTAACTTGGAGAAAACAAATTCAAGTTACAAGCACACCCTTTATATGATAGCTACGAACCAAAGTTGCTTTCTGGGAGGCAATAGAGTTCATTCAGGTCAGTAGTCTATCCAATCCTGCCTGTCTGGGCTGTATTGGTCAGAAATGGGCCAGGATATAGGACCATTGTATATTTGCTTGTTTACAGTTTACTCTCGAAGTCTGTGGGCCTATAGGGTCACTCCAGCACCAGGCAATATCCGAAAGTGTTAAAAGTCCCTTCTAGCCCTCCTGGTTCGAGGGGCTTTGGTGGGGCTGATAGGGCTGTGTCGACCAGTACCAGGGGGGTCAGTGCATTGATCCGAAGGTGAACGTTGTCTGCGGTTTCCCTGTTCTTGAGCTTCCATGGGGGTATGCTTGCGGCGGCTATTATTCATGCGGAAGTCTGCGTACCATTCTGGTACCTCGACTGGTGGGATATTTAAGATTTCGAAGAAGGACGGCAGGTCTTCTGGAACTCTAAGGAGAGCATGTCTGCCTTGATTGGAGGCTGATAAAGCAAATGGGAATTTCCAGCGGTATTGTATTTGTCTCTCCTGAAGGGATGAAAGCAATAGACGTAGTGCTCGGCGATGTTGAAGTGTTATATTGTAGAGATCTTGAAATAGGTGAATTTCAGTTTCCTGGAAATGAAGATGTGTTTTGTTTCATGCTTTATGCAGGATATTTTCCTTCAATTTGAAGTCAATAATATGGCATATTATGTCTCTGGATGGGTCAGAATCATTACCTTTTGGACGCAAGGCTCTATGAATTCTCTCCATATGGATAGGTGTGCTAGGAGGTCTGTCTAGCAGGGCGTGGAAGATACCCGTTACTGTGGCTTGAAGTTGGTCGGCATCTATTGACTCAGGGAGACCGCTAAGTGTCTTGTTCAAATATTTTATTGACGAAAGGATGAACAATATAACAGAAATAAACGAGTAGACAAAGTCTGGTTTGGCAAGCATGCCAGATAGGAACAGTGTGTACATTGAAAATGAGTACAAAATGTAGCAAATATAAAACTTCTTCACTCACTCCTGTAGGTAAGCGCATTACACCTTTCGCAGTACAGAGGAGACATATGAATCTAGTTGACATGCATTGCTTGCGTGGTGGAGTCACCAGAAGATAGAATTATTGAAGATCAAATATAGGCTGTGTCATTCAGATAAACTAGTACCTCTCATTTGCCATGGAGTGGGGTGTCAATGTGTTGGTGGCTGTTCTGGTAGCCGCAAGAGATAGGATTCTCTAAGACAGATGGCAAACAAGATATTGTAAAGGGAGGAGAGTGAAGCCTATGGTTAACTCCAGATCTGGGTGTTGTTAGGAAAAAGGAGGCATGAGTACCAGAGGGAAAGGGAAGAGAGAGGTAGGAAATAGGGGGAGTCAGAAAGAATAGGTGTAAAACTAAGAGCAAGGCGGCCGGGAGGGGGAAATTAGCTCATGAGGAAGGTTAGTCTCTGTAACCTAAAATCATGGAAGGTTGGGTTATGGGTGCAACAGTGTGTTGTCAAAGTCTGATGGAAGAAAATGCCGGACCCAGGGTAGCCAAATTCTTTCGAATTTGGGGATGGTGTCTAGAATCGTCTCCTCTATTTTGGCGTGTATCATAGATTTGGTCACTCTATGTTTTGTCTCTACTATTGGGATTGTTGGGGTCTTCCAAGCTCTAGCAATCGTTTGCTTGGCTGC
This sequence comes from Glandirana rugosa, assembly GCA_018402905.1. NCBI lineage: Eukaryota > Metazoa > Chordata > Amphibia > Anura > Ranidae > Glandirana > Glandirana rugosa. Next base: position 83,642 of record BLSH010052925.1, on the reverse strand, counting down.
TGTTGTGATGTGAAGGACCAATTTGAATCTTGTCTTAGGAATTTCTGGAGGTTTATGGTTAAGTAGGGCCATAGCAGGATTGGGTTGGATTGTGTTGTTTGTTACCTTGGAGATAATATCGAATATCTCCTTCCAGAATTTGCCTACAATCGGACAAGCCCACCATATGTGGAAATGGGTTTCCTTGTCCGCACACCCCCTGAAACAAGTTGAAGGATAGGTTATTTGGTATTTAGCTATACGCGCGGGGACCAGATACCACCTGAAAAGGACCTTATAGTTAGCCTCAGAGGCTACGATATTTTGCGTAGCTGACTTTGTGGCTTGCCAAATATTGGTCCATTCTTCAGGTTCAAGGTGGATATTCAGGTCTTGTTCCCATTTGGCGACATATGAGAGTGAGGTGTGCGGCAGTGAACCTTGGAGAAGTTGATATAGTTGAGAGATTAATCCACGCATATGGGGGTCACGGTCACAAGCTTGTTCAAATATGGTTTTCTGAGGAAGAGAGGGGTCCGTGCGAGTGTAGGGAGAGAAGAAATGCTTGAGTTGGAGATAACGGAATAGTTCAGAGGATGGGAGATTGTATTTTTCTGAAAGGGTAGTAAATGGGATGATGTTTCTATCTGTGGAAAAAGAGTGAGCTCTAAGAAGGCCTGCAGAGGACCAGCGGTGAAATAAGGATGGCGAGGTACAAGCAGGGGGGAATGAGGGATTGCGGATATAAGAGAGAAGTGGGTTGTGAGGGGATTGTAGTTTGTATTTAAATTTAAGTGTGTTCCAAATACGAAGGGAGTGTCGGGTGACCGGGTTGCTTATCCTTTTATGTTCCTTCGGTTGGAGCCACAAAAGATTAGCCACAGAAAAGGGGTCGCAGTCTATTGATTCGAGTGTCACCCAGAGGGGGATTTCCTTGGTCGCGTGGTATTTAGTTAAGGGGGATAGCTGGGCTGCTTGATAATATTTCAAAAAGTTAGGCAAACCTAGTCCTCCTTGTGATTTGCTAAGGTAGAGTGTAGATCTAGGGATACGTGGTCTAGTCTTCCCCCAGACATAATTAGAGACCTTACGCTGCAGGATACGTAGATAATATAGGGGAACTGGCACGGGAAGTGTCCTAAAAAGGTAAACAATTTTAGGTAAGATAACCATTTTCACAGCCGAGATACGTCCTAACCAGGAGAGTGTAAGAGTAGTCCAAGAGGACATAAGTTTAGTCAAATGTCTTAACAGGGGGGGATAATTAGCTTGAAAGAGGTCTGATGGGTCTGAAGTTAGTTTAATACCTAGATACTTTAACGCATCCAGTGCCCAGGAAAATGGGAGTACTGATTGTAGATGGGAATGCATGGAAGGGGGCATGGAGATATTGATGGCTTTAGATTTTTGCAGGTTAACCACTAGCCCAGAGAAGCCAGCGAAAGATGTTAGGGTGGAAAGGAGGTTAGGGGTGGATGTGATTGGAGAAGTTAGAAAAAGCAGGATATCATCTGCGAATAAACATAGTTTATGGGTGTGTCCACCTATCTCTAGACCCTTGATATTAGGGTTTTCACGGATTTTCTGGGCTAGTGGTTCAATGGCCAGGGCAAATAGGAGAGGGGAAAGTGGGCATCCTTGTCGAGTTCCTCTACTGATTGGGAAAGAATCAGATCTATGACCAGCATAAGATACGATAGCTGACGGGTTTGAGTAAAGGGATAGAACCCATTTGAAGAAAAAGGGACCGAACCCCCATTTAAGAAGGACGTTTTGTAGGTATGTCCAGGAAAGGCTGTCAAAAGCCTTCCTGACATCTAAGGAGAGGAAACATGTAGGGATTTGTCTGGTGCGTGCGAGGTGAGTCAGGAGAACAACTCTACGGACATTGTCTCCAGCTTGTCTTGCGGGCATGAAGCCTGTTTGGTCTTTATGTATTAGAGAGCCAATTATGGTGTTAAGGCGGGAGGCGAGTATTTTCCCTAGCAGTTTGATATCATTATTTAATATCGAGATTGGGCGATAATTGGCCCATGAGGTGTCGTCTGTTTGAGGTTTCGGTATCATTGAGATTGTGGCTCGTAGTGAGTCTGATGCAAGTGTTTTACCGGAACGGATAGAATTGAAAGCAGCTGTGAGGGGGGGGTCAAGATGTCTATGAAGCGTTTATAGTAAGACGCGGTGAGACCATCGGGGCCTGGCCTTTTGTTGCTCTGTAGGGACTTTATGGCTGTCTTTGTTTCTAACTCAGTGATCGGTTGATCTAATTGCATTCTCTGGTCTATTGAGAGTGAGGGCAGAGAAAGGGAGTCCAGAAATTCTGAGGTTTGGTTTGTGCCCGATGATTGTGTGGGAGCATAGTTCTTGGAGTTTTTCATGAAATATTTGAAGAATTTTGGCGGGGTTACTGGTATATCCTTTTTGGGTTGTTTTCAGACGTATGGGTCTATGAGGGTTCTCAAGACCTCGTAGGGTCAGGGCCATGAGAGTGTCAGGTTTATTAGCTTTCATGAAAATCCGATGGCCGGACCTTCTGAGGGATTTTTCTGCCGAGTCAGTGAGGAATAGGTCAAGGTCTAGTTTCGCCCGATCTAATTCGCTTTTGTGAGTAGGGGTGGGATTATCTTGGAAGTTGGTGTGGGCTAAGGTAAAGGCTTGTTCTAGCTGTTGGAATTTAATTTGACGTTCTTTTTTCCTGTGGGACGCCAGGCTAATCAACGTCCCACGTATTGTTGGTTTGTGGGCTTCCCAGAGTGTGAGGGGCGAAATGTCATTAGTTGAGTTGAGAGAGATGTATTCCTTGAGAGCCACCTCTATCTGCAACGATAGGGATGGGTGGGAAAGAAGGGAGTCATTCAATGACCACGTTCTAGTGGTTTGCGGGGGTGTGAGGGCTGAGAATGAGGACAAGATTGCGTTGTGATCTGACCACGGGATAGGGATAATGTGGGAGGAGTGCAATAGGGATAGTGAACCAATCGTGGTAAAGATATGATCAATTCGGGTAAAAGAGTTATGTGGGTGAGAATAGTAAGAATATTGTTTTTTATTAGGGTTACACTCGCGCCACGTGTCCGCTAGTGAGTGGTGTTGTAGGAGTTGTTGGAAGGTAAGTTTTTTGGGGGTTGGGTTGGGTGAATAGGGTGACTTGTCAAGAAAGGGAAAGAGGACCTGGTTGGAGTCGCCACCTATAAACAGGGTGCCTTGTTTGTGCATATCAATGACTTTTAGGAGATGGGAAAGAAAAGCTGAGGGATTTTTATTGGGGGCGTAGTATGAGACTATTGTGACTGGAGAATAAATTAACTGGCCTATTAAAATTAGATATCTACCTTCTGGGTCACGTATTTCAGATTTTAAGGTGAAGGGGGTGGATCTGTGGAAGGCTATTAGTACCCCCCTTTGTTTCGTGTCTGCCGAAGCAGTGTAAAATTGCGAGTACGTATTGATTAGGAATTTAGGGGTAAGTAGCTTAGTGAAATGTGTCTCTTGGAGACAGATGACTTGGGCTTTGAGTGAGGCAAACGTGCGAAGGGCTTTGCGCCGTTTGCATGGGGAATTAAGTCCCTGTACGTTTAGGGACAAAATGTTGAGTTTAGCCAGTAGGCGGGAACCTGTTTGGCGCTAATGTGGGCATAATACTGGGATGGGGTTTCCCCCTATCGGCCATAGCATAGAGGGTAAGTAGGTAAAAGAGAGGGGGGTGAAGGAAGAATAGCTCAGGAGTCAGGTAGGAGGAGAAAGGGAGAGGGTGTAAAGGAGATAGTTTACCGTCCAGGCAGGAGCAGAGTTCCTGTATGGAGGGAAGCATGTTGTCCAAGGAAAACCAGTAAGATGGGTCCTTGGGCAAGATGTGGGGGCTGACAGTGACAAGCAGCCGGAGACATAAGACGGCATGATTAAATATTTAGTAAACCGTAGCAATTATTACAACCAGAGTGCCCAGTATATATATTACCAGTCCGTAGAGGGGCTTAGGAGTTCTTATTTGGCGGTCTCATTATTGCGCCTCTAAATAGACAGCGGCTGGGCCTCGTCTGAAAAAAAAACAACAAACACAAAAAAAAAAAAAAACAACAGAACGACAGAGTTGTGTATGTCATGAGATGACAATGAAGGGAGGGATACACCTTCCCAAGATGAGGTATGTGAGTCTCTTAAAGGTAGTGGAAATATTGGTTTAGGAGGTTTCAGATAGTACCGTTCGCCTAGAATATATGCGAAGGGAACAGGCTGTAAAATTTGGAGTTAAGGAGGGGGAGGGATAAGAGACTGACATAGCTCCATCGTGAAAAACCGGTATTAACCAAAACAATCAACCTGTAAGAAAAAATAAAACTGTAAGTAAACAGATTAATCTGTGTAGGGGGTTGTTCCCCGGCTCTCAGACAGTGAGAGATTAAAGAAGGTTGAGTTCCTTATTAGGATGTGCCTTGAGCACTAATAGCTAGGTAGTAGAATGAAAGCCAGTTTGTTTTGTTACTTAGCTTTCAGTCCATTGAGTCTGAAGGATCTTGAAGGATGGGAGATATCATGCTTCTTTTCGTGGAGGATTGAGGGGTTCGGGGTGTTTTCAAAGGAGATGCTGAAGCGGAGCGTCAACGTGTTCTCTGTGGTAGGGTGGAATCCTCTGGGGTCAGGTGCAGGTCTTGCAGGTGATTTTGAAGATCTTCAACGGTTCTACTGGTGTATTTGCGACCTTGGTAGGTAAAACGAAGGGAGAAGGGGAAACCCCATGAGTACACAATCTTGCGTTGTTGGAGGGTTAGGAGATAGGGTTTGAAAGCCCTTCGTTTTGTGATGGTAGTTTTGGATAAGCAAAGGGGAAGAGGGAAGCAAAATGTATGGTTCCAGCGTTTATGTGGTCATCTTGGCAACTTCTAGAAGTTTTAGTGGACGTTCTGGACGTGGACTGGGGTCTCCTAAGGTGGGATGGTGTCTCTTGTGCAACTGCGAGGCGAAGTCGTA
>BLSH010052925.1:49927-73694 GCA_018402905.1 Glandirana rugosa | reverse complement strand
GTGCTAGATTTAGCTTCTCGTGGGCTTCCCTGAGCGTCTTACTGGCTTGGTTGTAGCTATTATTGGCTTTTCTTTTAAAACGTGTTGCGAACGCGATAATGTGTCCCCTAAGGAAGGCCTTCCCTGCATCCCAGTATAAATTGGGTGTGGATAGATGCTCTTTGTTATTAGTCGTATATTCAAGCCAGGCTTGTTGAAGTGAGGACTTCAGTTCCTCATTACCAACAAGATAGGTGGGAAAACGCCGTATGGATGAACGTGGTTTAGAAGTCAGATTGGCGATTTCAATAGAAACTGGGGAATGGTCTGATATTGCCATACTCTCTATGGTTGCCGAGGACACCATAGGGAGTAGGGCAGGAGAGGCAAACAAATAGTCTATCCGAGAAAAGGACTTATGAGGGGATGAATAGAAAGTGTACTCTTTGTCTATGGGATGCTTTAAGCGCCAGACATCCGACAGACGAAGAGATGACATAGTGTGGGCTAGAATGGATTCACGGTCTGGGTCCGAGGAGCGCTGGCTTAACGAAGAGGAGCGGTCTTCCGTTTGGCACATTACTGAGTTTAGGTCCCCCCCTAAAAGGTGAAGAGGAGGGCCCAAGTCGTCAAGGTTTGGAAGTAAGTATTGTTAGGGGAGTTGTCAGCATATATGTTGGACACTGCAATATCTTGGTTGCCAATGGTGAGATGTAGGGTGGCTCTGCGCCCCACGTCGTCTATATCTAAAGTCCTAACTTTATATTGAAGGCGTTTGTGTAGAAGTATAGCTACTCCTGCCTTCCTTCCCATCGCGGGGGAGCCGAAGACATCCCCTACCCATAGCTTGCGGAGTCTGGATATATCGCCTGCGCCCAAATGAGTCTCTTGTAATAAAGCAATATCAGCCTTCAGCCTTTTTAAGTGTCTCAGTACCTGCATACGTTTTTGTGGAGCTCCTAGACCCCGGACATTCCAAGAAACTACCCTCAAGTTATTCCCGAGCACCAAAGGATCCATGAGTCCTTGAAAAGTTGGTTTTTGGTTACAGAGAGCCATCTACCCTTCTGTGAGCAACAGATGCCTTTGGGGCTGGGGACAGGAACTACATATGGTTTTGTGTTACTAGACATGAGAAATAGTTTAACAGTGTATCGTGAACACCATGGTGATAAGCCATGAAACAGGTACATTACAGACTTCACTTTTTTCCGCATAGAAGGTATTGGTATACCAAACCGCTCCTCCCCACCTAAAAGGCCTGGTTCAAACCTGGAGGGGGGTTGTTAACCTTGGAGGCAGTTTAGTTGTGGAGAGCGGATAGGTACCCGGGGAGGGGGAGTAGGGAAGGGAAGAGAGGGAGAATGTGAAGGGGGTTAGAGGGGGTAAAATAGGGGGAGTGCTGTTACTGGATCATAACGTACTGTAACCAGACATGCATAGTAAACCTTTCCCTGCGGACTCCTGAGTGATGGGATGTGACTCCAAGGAGGTAACCTAGGAGGCAGACTCCATCGATAACCATAGTTGAGTATAGCACCTATAACCAAGGTAGTAGGATACATTACATAACCAAAACAAATAATTATAACATTATTCCATAGCTTCGTAGCCTGTACCGAACTGCCAATTGTAAGTAGACAAAGAAAAACGTAGGTTGATTGAGATCCCCTAATAGGGGAACCTCAAGACTGGCACTTACAGTTCGTTGTTCAGTTAGCTATGGTTAGAAGTAAGAGAAGTGCGCTGGTAGAAGATGAGTGCGAACCTTGAATGATTTTGTTATGGGTCTCAGTGTTACGGACTAAGCAGTTAGTAGGGAGATGCGATTCATCGAGGATGTGATTGTAGTGATCTCAGGGATGGGCCCGAGCGCTGGAGGCCTCCGGGAGGCCAAATCGTACCCTCTTGTGAGGCGGCTTTTCCGGGCTCAGTGCTTTGGTGGAGAGGATGGATGCTTTCCTGGGTGATCTGTGTATGTCGGTGGCCGACGGCGGCGTTTGATCCATGTCGGAGGGTAGACCTTCAGCTAAGTAGGTTTCGGCTTCCTGTGGAGAGGTGAAGGAGAGTTTGTCCCCCTGAGGGGATTGGAAGTAGAGAGTCGCCGGATACGCCAGGCTGAATCGGACGTTCCGCTGGTGCAGGATTGAGCAGACTGGAGAAAAGGCTTTCCTTAATTGCATAACCTCCATGGAGTAGTCCGCGAAGATCAGCAAAGTGGATTCCTCAAATCTAAGATTCCTGGATCTCCGGAATCGCTGCAGAATAGCCTGCTTATCCGCGTAGTTGAGATAACGAACAATCACCGCTCTGGGTTTGGTGCGGGTGTCCGAAGGTGGGCCGATCCGGTGGGCTCTTTCGACGACACAAGGGGTGCATAGGCCTAACAGTCCGGGAATGTCCATTGCACAAATTTTGTGTAAGTCATGAGGGGAGTATGACTCCGGCAGGCCTATTATACGGAGGTTATTCCTCCTCGATCTGTTTTCCAGGTCGATGACCTTTTCCCGGAGTTCCTTCTGGATCGTGGTCAGCTTAGCTACGGCTGCTGTTAAGGCCGTGGTGTCATCCTCCATTGTGGAAATCCTGGTCTCCACGTGGTCAATCCTGGCTGCCTGTAGCTGAAAGTCTGTACGGAGCAGTTCTAGGCCTTTAGTCACTGCTGAGTCCACTGCCTCGGTTATGACTGGTCTAATGAGGGCCACTACGGCCTGTGCAATGTCCGCTGTCATGAGAGGATCCGTGGTATGTTGTCCTGGTGTGTGTTGAGGAAATTGGGTGCCCGTAAGTGGAGGGGGGGAGGCCGACACTACTGAGGCGTACGAGGGTGTTTGTTGAGTCTCTGTCATGGCCGGTTTGTCACGTGCGTCCTCACCTTCGTTCTGTGCACTTGCAACGAACGATCGTGCCCCCGATCGCTCTACGAAGTGATCCATCCGGTTCGTCGGAGGTGCGGGGATGGTCACGGGTGTATCCGCGGGTGGATGCAGGTGTTCCCCCAGGCGAGAGCTGCTTTTGGAGCGGGTTTATCAGGTGGGAAGACGGAGCTGGTCTCTTCTAGCTCCTCTCCATGCGGCGCCGGAACCGGAAGTGAACCTGTTATATTTTTTACCATCTATCTAGCAGGTTCTGTTCGGGGATGCTTAGGTGGACCTTCTCAGTTCTAAGACGCATAAAGGATCATAGTCTGGAGCTCCCAGTCCATCTCGGAATCTGTTCTAAGGGTGTTGCGGTAGGTGACTTTTTATGAGGATAGTGTTCTCCTCTCATGTCCATGTCTGACACAAATCAGTCTGTGGGGGCCTTACGATTGGGCTCTCACAACACACAAGGTTTGAATTCTCCAGTAAAGAGATGCAAGGCTCTCCAGGGCTATCATTCCCAACACATAGATATTTTGCTTCTGCAAGAAACCCATTTCCCCAAAAGCTACAATCCCAAATTTCTTCACCAAAAATATCCTGCATTTTTCTTAGCCAACGCAGACACGAAACAAAGAGGAGTGGCCATTTTCTTTTCCAAAAGAGTACAGTGTAATGTCATCCAGGTGATCATAGATATAGAAGGGCAATATATTTTAGTTAAGGGGAAGATTTCGGACCAAATTTATTCCTTGGTCTCTTATTATATGCCCAACAAAGGACAGGCAGGCTTCTTTACGGAAATGTTTAAAACAATTTCTCCTCATCTTGAAGGGAGGGTGGTGCTACCAATGTAGCATTTGACTCAATGCTTGATAAAACATCCTCAGGAAAATTCCGCTGTAAGAGACCCCCGAAACAAGGCCTGAAAATTGCTAAGCTTATACATTCGTTTGGGCTAGTCGACATCTGGCGGGAGTTAAATCCCTCCGCAAAAGATTATACCCATTTTTTTTTTCGGCTCCTCATAATACCTACGGAAGGATAGATCACATATTTATTCCTACAAGGGACATTTCTTAAGTCATTAAGGCCAAAATTTGTGAAGTAGCATGGTCAGATCACTCTATGCTATTAATAAATCTTGTTCAAACTAAAATATCTGAGGGACCTAGGCCTTGGCACCTCATTGAATCCTTATTAGCCAATCCAGTTCATTGCACACTAATTGAGAAGGATATCAAAGAATACTTTTTAATTAATGATACTAAAGACGTATCCCCTAGCACTTTGTGGGGAGGGCATAAGGCGGTCATTAGGGGGTCCTTGATTCAGCTGGAGGCCAAGCTTAAACGTGAATGTCAAATCAATATTTTGAAGCTGGTGGAAGAATTCCATAGCGCGAGTAAAGCACACAAACAAAAGCCCACTGATTTAACCCTATCCAGACTTGACAGGGCCAACCTTTCTCTTAACTTAGCATTGACGTCTTCAGCAGAGAAATATTTGAATTGGTCAAGAGGCCGTTTTTATCTTTCTCGGGATAAGATAGGCACGCACTTAGCTGCTAAATTCACCCCCAAATATAAATTGCTCTCTGTCCCGAGAATTAAATCCCTGTCTGGTGCCTTAGCACAGAACCTGTCCATTATTATGGACAGTTTCCAGGACATCTTTTCCTAACTATATACAAATAATAACCCGATCGATAAGTCTAGCCTAGAGGCCTTCCTGGAGGTAATCTCTCTTCCACATCTTGCGGCCGAGCATAGAACGACCTTGGAGTTGCCTTTTACAGAAGCTGAGATACTTCAGGTTATCAAGGAATTAAAACATAATTCTGCCCCAGGCCCTGACGGATTTTCGAATCGATATTATTAGACATTCTCCGCGGTCCTTGCTCCTTACCTGGTCAGGCTCTTTAATGCGCTGAGAAAGGGTCAATCCCTGGATGCTGCAAACAACTTAGTGTTTATTTCGGTCATCCCCAAACCGGGTAAAGACATAAGTAAAGTGAGCAATTATAGACCAATCTCATTAATTAATAATGATTTGAAAATTATGACGAAGGTCTTAGCCAACCGTTTAGCTATATTTATTGGAGATTATGTCCATAAAGACCAGGTAGGTTTTATCCCGAGCAGACAGGGGCCAGACCAGGTGAGGAGAGCGTGGGGTTGGAGCTCACCTCAGGAGGGTTATCTACTATTGGTAGATATTCATAAAGCTTTTGACTCGGTATCTTGGGAATATATGTTCAGGCTACTAGGTAAATGGGGCTTTGGTCCGAATTTTATAAGTACACTGAAGGCACTTTAAGCTAGACCAACGGCGCGTGTGAGGTTTTGTGGTCAGTTTTCAGACACTTTCCAGATAGAAAAAGGCACCAGACAGGGATGCCCCCTGTCCCCTATATTATTTGCTTTAGTGATAGTCCATAGAATGTCCAGATATAAAAGAGGTGTTAAGCAGTCAAAACACCCATAAGTGTGCTTTATTCGCTAATGAGGTCCTTTTATTTATAACCTCTCCCTACTAACAACCACACCAAATCTGTTACGTATACTTGATGAGTTTAGCAAAGTTTCAGGCCTCAGAGTAAATTTATCCAAATCCGTGGCTCTCTATGTGAATATTCTGACCACAACTTTGGATCGACTGAAAACTTACTTTCCCTTTGTTTGATCTAGCACACATATTCCATACTTAGGCATTAATCTCTCCCCTGCCTTTGGCGAGTTGTATAAAGGTAATTACCCCCCACTCTTTAGTAAATTACACAGACATATAATGCACTGGGCTTCTTTGGGGTTGTCTTGGATGGGCAGAGTAAACGCGATAAAAATGACGCTTCTTCCTCACATATTATATGCGTTTCGATCATTGCCTATCCAGCTGTTGTAGAACTACATTTCCCATCATGCTTCTGGGAATAATTGTATCCATCAGCCTTTCAATGCCTCATGGGAAATGTAGTTCTACAACAGCTGGAGAGCCACAGGTTCCCTACCCCTGGCCTATACCTATAACCAAACAGCAGCTAATGCCATTGCAGATAGCAATTAATAAATTTATCTGGGGAAGTAAGGGACATCGGTTCTTGAAACAAGTCCTATATAGGCCCAAGAAAAAAGGGGGTTTAGGTCTGCCTCATATTTGGTGGTACTATTTAGCCACACAGATAGATGTCAAACCAGATTGGGTTTCAACCGAGAGGGAGGCTATCCCGAATCACACTCCAGATTACCTGGCATGGTGTCCTCCACAATTACGTCTGCCGATTCTGGCACCCACTCTTTCTCATTCACTAGTTGTTCAAGATTGCATAATCAAACTAAAGAAGGTTACCTCTAGCTGGCGTCCGCTGTCACACCTTTTCAATAATCCCCAATTCCCTCCGGGGGAAGATATTAAGGCCTTTAAATGGTGGCTCAATAAGGGTCTGTTCAGGATTGGACATTTTGTCAATCCTAGTGGGCCCCTTTCTCATACACATTGCACTAACAAATTGGAAATGCCACCGTCTGAATTCTTTAGGCTGAATCAAATCACACATTTTATTCATTCGTTATGGCCGGTTAAACCTAAGCGCATACAAATGACCACATACAAACAATGGTGTTCTCAGGTAATGGACATGAGGGGAGGGATTTCCCTGATTTACAGGGGCTTGGCTGAACCTGTGGATAAAGCACCATATATGATTAGTTGGGAGAGGGATCTCGAGCTGGACTGGGACCTGGACGCATGGCATACTATTTTCTACAAATCTTTCAGAGGTATAAGTAACGTTTCCTTGATGGAAGCAAATGTTAAAGTTTTGATAAGATGGTACATGGTGCCCACTAGACTGGCAAAGATGTTTGTTTTGGCCTCACCCCTGTGCTTTTGAGATTGTGGCCACCTGGGTACTATCCTACATATCCTTAGGAATGTCCCAGGATTAGAACATTCTAGAATTTTATATTTAGACTGATACGCAAATTGACAGGATTGCCTATTCATCAGAGCCCGTTGGTGGCATTGCTAAACCACTGTACTCCAGGTCTACCTAAGTGTTCTCGAACCCTATTAATGTTTTTCTTGTTGGGAGCAAAACTGACGATTGCTAAAAGCTGGAAATCGACTTCAGTTTCCTGCCAACAAGCAAAACTGAAAGTTTCTTGGTTGATGGCTCAAGAGATAATAGCCAAAACTATTCAGGATACAATGGGTATCTTTAGGAACATCTGGGAGCCTTGGACATCATATATGGGCGTCACTATCTAACAACCTCATAGTGTGGTACTCAAATTGCTGGGGGGGGGTCTGCCTCGGCATCCTTGAACAGGTTATTTTCTGCTTTCTTTCATCCTTTCTTTTCTTTCCTTTTCTATTACTGATCACGGTTATTGATGGCGGCTGAATGGTTTATCTTTTGTTGTGACTTTATGATGGCAGAGGATGGCTATAACCTGGCAAGAGGAAGCACCACAACTAATTGAGTAATTGTTACTAAGACTAGCGAGGAGCTGGAGGGTTGGGCTCTGCGGGATTGAGTGGATGGATCACAGCATGATCCCAAAGGGGTGGTCGGCCCACTCCCGTAGCGCCTCTATCTAGCTCATTTGTTGAGCGGTGGTTAGGTTACCCCTCTGCTCAGCATAAGGATTTGAAGTGCTATAAGGGTATCTTTTCTGTTTCTTCATACTGCAGGAAAATATATCTGCCACTCTCTGCTATAAGTTGCTAAGTTGAAAATTGTATGCATTGTATGCACAAATTAATCACAAAACTAATTGTGAGCTGACTTTTGAAAAATGTTTTGGTATTTTGTGGTGGAGAAAGTTGTAATGTTTCCACTTTGAAATCTTTAATAAATACTATTTAAACTAAAAAACACTTTTTCCTTTGTAATTGTTAATTTTTCTGTAATGGTCTATATACAGTACAAATGTACCACTTCAGAAGCAGGTTGTACAAGTGATTGTAAACTGAAAAACAAATACACAATATGCAACGCTTCAAAGTGGTTCCTAGAGGCAATTGACTCTTATTTCTATATCCGAATCCTGCCTCTCATGGACATGCCACGCTTTGCTGTCCTCTCTAAACTGGGGAAGTGTGGACAAACTGCAACCATAAAACAAACAGAGGGCGCATCAGCCTAGTGCATTATCCTCAAAACATCTTTTATTTATGAAAAGTATTGATAAGAAATATACTCAAAAATCAGATACTGTACATCAAACTTGTCATGACACATCAGCTTCAAGTCCTCCACACATCATATTGCATAGAGGGACAACGCATTTCGAGGGACTTCCCCTCTTCCTCATAGCCAAAGGACTTCTTGCACCAGCACTTAAAATAACCAAAATGGTGTAACTGTCCTAAGGCAAGGACACCTCACACTTTTAACATGGGTGGGAGTTAACCCCTTTCATCCAAAGCAAACATTATCAATATATAACCAGTTGCACAGGGTACATATTTGGGTGTATCAACATGCAATAATAAACAATATTGGTTGACTCATCCTGCATGTCATTGATGCTAAATAAAACTTACAGTCTTCCTTACACATGCATTAGGCTGGTGTGCCCTCTGTTTTATGGTTAAAGTGGTTGTAAGCCCTACACAGTATTGGAAATTAATTATTAAATCTAAGGACATTGAATTAGACACATGGACTAAAAGTGATTTAATCTTCAACCTCGAAAAAAGTGATTTAATTTTCAACCTCGAAAAAAGTGATTTAATCTTAACCATTTGCCAACCAGCCACTGCTGCTTTATTGCGGCAGGTTGGTACGGCTGCGCAAATCGCTTTCATGGTATGTCGGCCACTTTAAGAGCTATAGGGGGCCCGTGGTGCGACACCAGAGCTGATGCGCGCGGCCGACGGCCGCGATGTCTACCGGATACCCGCGATCGCTCCTCAGAGAGACAGAACAGGGGTCGGTTAATGTAAACAGGCAGATCTCCCTTCTGTCAGGGAAGTAGAGAGACATCTGCTGTTCCAAGTAACAGCGATCTATCTCTACTCCCTGACAGTCCACTCCCCCCACAGTTAGAAACATCTCCCTAGGGAACACTTAACCCCTTGATAGCCCCTAGTGTTAACCCCTTCCCTGCCAGTGACATTTATACTGTAATCAGTGGCTATTTTTATCACTGATCGCTGTATAATTGCCAATGGTCCCAAAAAAGTGTCAAAAGTGTCCGATCTGTCTGCCACAATATCGCAGTCTGGCTAAAAAATGCAGATCGCCGCCATTACTAGTAAAAAAAAAAAATAATAATAAAAATGCCATAAATATATTCTCTATTTTGTAGACACGATAACTTTTGCCCAAACCAATTAATATCCGCTTATTGCAATATCTTTTACCAAAAATATGTAGAATACATATTGGACTAAACTAATGAAAATATTTGTTTTTTTAAACTTATTTTTTGGAAATTTATTATAGCAAAAAGTAAAAAATATAGTTTTTTTTTCAAAATTGTCACTTTTTTGTTTATAGCGGAACAAAAAAAACCGCAAAGGTGATCAAAAAAAGGACATACATTTTGTTTGGGTACAACATCGTACGACGGTGCAATTGTCAGTTAAAGCAACGCAGTGCCATATTGCAAAAAATGCTCTGGTCAGGAAGGGGGTATATCCTTCCGGGGCTGAAGTGGTTAAACTAAGTAGGAGGTTCTTTACAGTCAGAGTGGTAAAAATGTTAAGCTCCCTTCAACAGCTGTTGTTTTCAGTGGAGAGTGTAGTTAACTTCAAAAAAATCCTAGGTGAGTTTCTCAACAACAATAAAAAAGATCTGTAGTGAAAAGTACACACATGTATGTGCAAATATACATTGAATTGGATGGATCTGTGTCTTTATTCAACCTTATCAACTATGCACATAATAATATTCTATAAAAAAAAATGATTTCCTTTGTAGGGCATATCCTTAATATTTATCTACCCCAATTTTTTAAGGCTAAGGAATGATCATTAGGAAGACCAATAGTGAATGGTAATGGCCCATATACTTCACGTATAGAGCAATATTTAGATATCTTTGTTTAATAAGGTGTCTTTAGCACAACAGTGTATTTGAAAGACACTAAAGTTCCTTTAGAAGGGTTCAGAAGCAAGTTAATGTTCAATCCTAACTAATATAAATATTAATGAAAAAAATATTAATTATTTTTTATAACTATAGTACATTTTTGGTCAACTTCTTGAATGTCAACATTTTTTGTGAACTGGGGGCTTCATGCACAAAGGAATATTTTAAAGAAAGGGATAGGAAGAGTTATCTGCCATTTAAAAGTTACCATTGCCCTAGGCAGTTGAAAACATCCCTAGAGGGAAATTTATGAGAGTAAAAAGAAATTGTAGAACAGAACATGATTACCTGCAGCAAACAAAAATTGTACAAGATAGGAAAAAAAGTATACAGAAAGGAAATGGCAGAGAAGAGATAAATAAGATAAGAAAAATACAAAGGGGGAAACTTCTAGAGAATAAAGTAAGAGGTAGAAAAAATAAACAGAGGGAGACAGATAATAGAGAGACCAAAATGGCATTTATCACAAGCCAGCCATACATGGATTGAAATTTGGCCGGTTCAGCAGAAACTAGATATTAATCCACAGAATCTACCATTCAACTTAAGTTCAACCACCATGTCTGATTTTTGCCGCTCGACCAGCACTGTCGACTAAAGCCAGCAGCACTGATCAGTGTAATCTGACAGTGGGAAAGTCTCCCCACTGTCAGAATACAAAGGCACAGTAGGGAATATAAAATGTGTGGATGGGAGAATCAAGTCCTTTTTTTTTTGTTCAACACACTTGTTGAGCGTAAAAAAAGGACTAATATATGGCTGCTTAACCGTAAGAGGTAAAAAGCTACCGTATGTTTAAAAAATATTGGCCTATTTTAATGAAGGAGTTCTTAATATGTGTCTGCTAAAAATAACCTAAATTCATCCATAGAAAAGCGCCAGCGATTAGAAGTATGGTGGTGAAAAATGTGTTAGAAGCATGTCACCTTTTTTAATGAGAAAAAATGTTATGCTTGTGGAAAGTGTAATGATTCTAAAAGGGGTTAACAAACTATTTAAAAAGGGAAAACACATTTATATCAGCTACAACTGGAAAGAAGTTTACCATAAAGAGCTTTCCATCTTGTAATAATACTCATATGGTAAACATGTGTCAGTGCTCTTGTAGCCTACAGTACATAGGTCATACACAGAGATGTCTTAAAAAAAAGGATAGCAGAGCATATTTATAATATTGATATGAACTATAAAAATCACAATGTTTTATCACAGTTCCAAAAATATTGCAATAAAAATGTAAGATTTGTGCAATTTTGGGGAACAAATAGTTAGTTAGGCAATTTTTAAAAAGGAAACTAGGCGGCTCCATGATATTGGTTCTTTACACCTGAATGTATTACATATTTAAATATATTAATTGTTTTGTAGTGATTTTAAAACTCACTGGAATTGTCTTATATTACTTATTTAATGTATACTTCCATGGGTAGTCAAGAAAAAAGTGCTGAAGCAAAGCAAGAACCCAGTTCTCTTGTTCAGAAGAAACATCCACCCTTCCAGAAGGCTTACTTATGATACATTGGGGGAGAACCCTGACAGATTGATTCCCACAATCCAAAGGTCAGACTCTATACCTGACCCTGTTGCCATCAATTGGGTAAAGGGTGGATTCAACGTGGCCCCTGACACTACTGAGTGGGACACGGCTATTGCCCTGGCCTGTCAGAAAACTGATTACGAACTTACTGAGAATGTATATACAGTATCTCACAAAAGTGAGTACACCCCTCACATTTTTGTAAATATTTTATTATATCTTTTCATGTGACAACACTGAAGAAATTACACTTTGCTATAATGTAGCTTGTATAACAGTGTAAATTTGCTGTCCCCTCAAAATAACTCACACAGCCATTAATATCTAAACCGCTGGCAACAAAAGTGAGTACATCCCTAAGTAAAAAGGTCCAAATTGGGCCCAAAGTGTCAATATTTTGTGTGACCACCATTATTTTCCAGCACTACCTTAACCCTCTTGGGCATTGAGTTCACCAGAACATCACAGGTTGCCACTGGAGTCCTCTTCCACTCCTCCATGATGACATCATGGAGCTGGTGTATGTTAGAGACCTTGGGCTCCTCCACCTTCTGTTTGAGGATGCTCCACAGATGCTCAATAGGGTTTAGGTCTAGAGACATGCTTGGCCAGTCCATCACATTACCCTCAGCTTCTTTAGCAAGGCAGTGGTCGTCTTAGAGGTGTGTTTGGGGTTATCATGTTGGAATACTGCCTTGTGGCCCAGTCTCCGAAGGGAGGGGATCATTCTCTGCTTCAGTATGTCACAGTACATGTTGGTATTCATGGTTCCCTCAATGAACAGTAGCTCCCCAGTGTCTGCAGCACATGCAGCCCCAGATCATGACACTCCCATCACCATGCTTGACTGTAGGCAAAACACACTTGTCTTTGTACTCCTCAACTGGTTGCCACCAAACACGCTTGACACCATCTGAACCAAATAAGTTGATCTTGGTCTCATCAGACCACAGGATATGGTTCCAGTAATCCATGTCCTTAGTCTGCTTGTCTTCAGAAAACTGTTTGCGGGCTTTCTTGTGCATCATCTTTTGAAGAGGCTTCCTTCTGGGATGACAGCCATGCAGACCAATTTGATGCAGTGTTCGGTGTATGGTCTGAGCACAGACAGACTGACCCCCCCACCCCTTGGATCTCTGCAGCAATGCTGGCAGCACTCATATGTCTATTACCCAAAGACAACCTCTGGATATGATGCTGAGCACGTGCACTCAACTTCTTTGATCGACCATGGCGAGGGCTGTTCTGAGTGGAACCTGTCCTGTTAAACCACTTTATGGTCTTGGCCACCATGCTGCAGCTCAGTTTCAGGGTCTTGGCAATCTTCTTATAGCCTAGGCCATCTTTGTGTAGAGCAAAACTTCTTTTTTTCTGGTCCTCAGAGAGTTCTTTGTCATGACGTGCCATGTTGAACTAACAGTGACCAGTATGAGAGTGATAACACTAACTTTAACACACCTGCTCTCCATTCACACCTGAGACCTTATAACACTAATGAGTCCCATGACAGCGAGGAGGGAAATGGCTAATATGGGCCTAGTTTGGACATTTTCACTTAGGAGTGTACTTACTTTTGTTGCCAGCGGTTTAGACATTAATGGCTGTTTTTTGAGTTATTTTGAGGGGACAGCAAATTTACACTGTTATACAAGCTGTACACTCACTACTTTACATTGTAGCAAAGTGTCATTTCTTCAGTGTTGTCACATGAAAAGATATAATAAAATATTTACAAAAATATGAGGGGTGTACTCACTTTTGTGAGATAATATAAGTGGTTTAAGCAGAATCCAGATGTTTGCCAGTATTTGTTGAATTTGAGTGCTGATTAAGTTTACCATGTTTTTTCCCTTAAGTGTTAGTAAGAAAAAAAACCCCTGAGTATTTGGGGACCAAAGACTTTAAGTGGGGGAGAGTGTAGCCGGGAGTTGGGTATCACGCTCCTGGAAATAGAGACATTTCAACCTTCAGGTGTAATTCAGCTGTTTCCCCTAGTGCCAGTTTACTTTTCTGTGACTCTAACAGTAGCGAGAGAAATGCACTCTGGGGTTGCAGTTTGCTTGTGAGGATTTGCCCTCTGTCTGTACGGCAGTAGAACTACATTTCCCATCTGACTGTGTAGCAGAGAAGGATTCCTGGTAGAAGAGGTGCCTTGTGGGAGGGGCTATTTAAACAGAGGCTGAGGCCTAGCGTGCTCTCTCTGGACAGCGGTGATCAATCAAGCAGCATCCTGTGTAATGGTGGCTGAATCATGGCCTACTCCCACAGACTGAGCAGTTCAGCAACCTTGCAGTACTTCAGTGAGCATTCTGAAATATCTGCCCTGCACAGAGTGGAGCCTGTTCCTGATTCCTGCATCCCGCTGGGCGATCGATCTGGGAGAACCGCGGAGAGAGGCGGTGGAAGTCGATCCTAGGAGCCAGAGGGTTGGAGGGATCAACATCATCATCTCCATCCTTGTCATTATCATCATCTTAGGCAGCGGATAGATCCTCTACATCCATTGATCCTGTGGGGTGAGCGGGCAGAAGCCCATTGTTACAGACACTGTGCACACTTAACCTGATTCTGCACAGTCACTATAGTCAAGGCCTAGTTCCTAACATTGGGGATAAAAGTGGAATACAAGAATTTATACCTTAAGAACTGTAGAGTAGGCCTATAGCAGAGGGGAACTATGTGGAACAACTATAGGGGAAAGGGCAGAGAGAGGGTTTGGTAATAGAGCAAAACAGAGACAACGTATCTGACACAGCCTTGGGAAGACCTAACACCTGAGTGAGTGAGACTGAAAAAGTTTCCTGGGGTTGGAATGTCCACTGTGTCTCCAAAACAAGATACTTCTCTCCATACCCGGGGCCTAAGTCTAGACTCCCCCCCTTGAGGGCAAGGTGAGGAAAGCACGGGAGGCGAATGGTAGCTAGTGCAGGTAGGCTCGCTTACGACCCCCTGCCCGCAATATTAGAATATACCATCTAAATAGGGAAACAACTTCCCAACACATACTGGGTAGTTAAGACACCAGTATCACACTAAGGGGGTATGTATACACACACTAGAAGCCTGTATGGTATTATCCCTTGATTAACTGCCCCGATATAGTTAAATCCTTAGCCCCTTAGTAGGAGTACGCGGGTGTATTCTATTCTAAAATTCTAAAATTCTAAACTTTTAGGTAAATGCCCAGTTATCCCAGCTAGACACAGGGTAGACTTTGAAATTCGAGATCTCCCCAACGTTTATGCAATGTTATCTTGGTTGGTTATATGTTGAAACAAACTGTTTTTGTGTGTACTCATATTTGTATCTTGATTTCTAGGCAAATTCAGCCCTATTCTCTACAAACGTCTGGTTTGTGAACTGATTGCAGCCGCCTGAAACTCGCATCCACAGAGAACGTGTAGCATTCAAGACAACACGAAGGTAAAACGACACCTGTCCTTAACCTCCCACTTACTTAATCATTTCAACACCTACTATGCCGTACCCCAAGCAACTCCCCAAATTCAACTTACTAAGTCCCACGCACAAGCGGGTATCCTGAGAACGTTACGCTCGGACACCAGACCCCTGCCCCCACAAGAGGGAGACCCCTGTCTCCGTCACCCACACCCGGAATCTTGGTTCCATACTAGGGTAGGGAAACAGTCCTTTCCCTACCACTGGTAATTCTTCTACCTGCTTTCCCCCCCATAGCTCTACTCCTCTCGTCCTCTTTCCCCTTATCTTACCTCCCCACCCTTGCTCATCCCGTATTATTCTCCCTCCCCCTCTTTTCCCCTTTTTTTTTTTTTTCTTCTTTCTCTGGCCCTGTCCCTACGGTGGCCTAGCCATACCCTTGGTGCACCCAAGACTGAGTTTCGTAATTACCCAAGCCCTTCGTCCCGGCAGTCGGACCAACACTTCCCCCCAGACACAATGAGCCAACCGACCAGCGCCAACACCAATGGAAATGCTAAGCTTAAAATAGTATCCCTCAATGTTAAGGGATTAAATATCCCAGAAAAGCGTAGTCAAATACTCTCCTCAATGCTTAAACTTAAAGCTGACATCGTGTTTCTTCAGGAAACGCACTTCAAATCCTCTTCCATACCCAAGCTGGTCTCCAGATGTTTCCCCACACTTTACCAAGCCACCAATGACCTAGCCAAAACTAAAGGAGTCACTACGCTTATTGCAAGCCATCTCCGCTGGCAGCTTACGGACTCAATCGAGGACAAGGAAGGCCGCTATCTTATGCTGAAAGGCACAATCCTAGGAAGGCCAGTGTCTTTAGTGAATGTTTATAGCCCTAACACAGCTCAGGTCACCTTCTTTAGGACAATTACTGAGTTACTTACAGTATTCCAATCTGGCCTAACTATACTAGGTGGTGACTTCAACCTAGCTCTGAATCCTCTCATGGACACCTCGAGCGGCTCCTCAGTCCTGCCCTATAGAGCACTAAGGCAGATTAAGATCCAACTCCAACACCTCGGCTTGCATGATGCATGGAGAGCACAACACCCTAGTGAGAGAGATTATACCTTTTTTTCCACCCCTCACAATAGGTACAGTAGAATAGATTATCTGTTTGTGTCCCAAAAGGATTTGTCCTATCTCCTGAACACCTCCATTGAAACAATGGTACTCTCTGACCACCACCCCATAATGATGACCTTGACCTTTCCGGAAAAAATTCCCCTTTCTAAGATATGGCGTCTAGATTCCTCTCTTCTTACATCGGAACGTGACATGAAAGAAATTGAGAAAGAGTTAAAAGATTTCTTCTTGCTTAATGACACACCTGAGGTGACCCCGCTCACTCAGTGGGAAGCACACAAGTGTGTCATAAGGGGCAAATGCATAGCCCTTAAAACAGCCCTTAAAAAAGCTCGCCAAGCAACCATTGATGACCTATCCAATCAGGTCAGAACCCTAGAACGCACACATAAGCAGTCCCTGGCCCAAAACACTTATTTAGAGCTCATACAAACCAGACAGGTTCTTGCAGAGGAACTTAATCGAAGAACTCACCGCAAATTTACCCTTTCCCAAAAGCTCTACTATGAACACGGGAACAAGAGCGGGAGGCTTTTAGCAAGAGGCCTTAATGCCCGAAAGGCCAATAACGGCGTGTACTTACTTAAAGATGCACAAGGCCGCAGTATATCTACAAATGAGGATATTGCGGGCTTGTTTGAACAGTTCTACAAAAGGCCATACAACCTCCCTTCTCCACCGAACCCCAATGGCACAAAACAATCACGCGCAACCCTCATCCGAAACTTTCTCCAAACATACGGCCCAAAACCCATCCCCGAACGAAACACGGAACAGCTTGACAAACCTATTTCAGAAGACGAATTCAGACTAGCGGTGAAACAGCTTAAAGAAGGGAAAAGTCCGGGCCCAGATGGATTTACAGCAGCCTACTTCAAAACTTTTTCTAATATTCTCGCATCTCCATTCCTGAGAACATTCAATGCTCTACACCCTCACGCACCTCAGCGACACAGGTTACTAGAAGCCCATATAGCTGTAGTCCCCAAAGAAGGTAAGGACGCGACAGCAGTTGTGAACTACCGACCTATATCCCTCCTGAACGTGGATATAAAAATCTTTGCTAGGAGGCGCATGCGCGGCAGCTCCCGTAATGTACGTCTGACTCGGGAGCTCCGCACCGCTTCGGCCGACACATAGCCCCAGCACCAGCGATACCGCACATACGGCAGCCGATTCAGGCTCCCCACGCTTCGGAGACACTCATCCATCACTGGATGTCAAGAGAACCCCGCAGAGGGGAAGCTGCCCGGAGGCTGGATTTCAGCTACAAGGCCCCTGGGTGCACCAAGATGGCGGCCGCGGCCAGCATAACAGGCAGTGAGGACGCACAGGAGTCCATAGCAGACCCCCCCAGGACATGAGAGAAGCAAGTAGTCTGCCTTCTACTCCTGTGAGTATGGTTCAGCTCCAGACTACCTCTCCTACCTCCACTGAGTCTCTCCTGGGAAGGGCTTTTAATGAGCAGTTAGGGGCATGGGCTGATAGTCCTGCAGGCCTCTCTACACCATCACAGCAGTTATTAACCCCACAGGGCCAAGGTCCAGATATTTCACAACTGCTCTCAAAGTTTTCTGACATGCTAGCAGCAGGACTTGCTCAAACAGCAGCACAAATTACCAATTCAATCAAATCTGATCTACAGAGTTTGGGTGCTCGTATAGAGGTCATTGAACAATCAGTGGATCACACTATACAAAGAGCTAACCAAAATACCGCATGTATCCAGTCACTACAGGAACAATTGGACTCGCAGATACAATTTCCGTTTAAGGGGACTCCCGGAATCAATAGTAGATGTTCAGGGGGCAGTTAAATCTCTCATGAAGGATCTCATTCCTGATCTACCTGATTGCAAACTTGAGCTAGACGGGGCTCATAGGGCTCTTCAACCTCCTCGCCAAGATGGCCTCCCTAGGGACATCATTGTAAAACCGCATTATTATGCGACCAATTAATTAATTATGCGGAAGGCAAGAGAGTCGGAAAACATTTCCATACAAGGACATACGGTCCAGATCTTTGCAGATCTCTCTCCTACAACCATCCAGTGCAGGAGATCTCTTAAACCCCTTTTGGGGGTGCTGGCCCAAAAATTGATCAAGTATTGGTGGGCTTTCCCTTTCAGACTCCAGTTCCAATTTAATCATAAAACACATGGGTTTGCCTCACTTCAGGAGGGAGAACGCCTCATGCTTCAATTGGGCCTCATCTCACAAGAGGGACCTTCTATCAAGATCGATGACAGCCGCCATAACGCCTCCAAGAGACCACTTCCACCATCAAGCCCACTGAACCCAGTCTGGCACAGGCAGAAGCAGAGAAGACAATGCAATAACTTACCCCCTTGAGCCTGGAGTATAACTCCTGGGCTCACACTCTCACTGGTCTCTAAGGGGTCCCCCTTATTCAAAAGAGACACATTTTTTTCTCCACTTTGTTTCCCCCCCCCTTTTTTTTTTTTTTTTTGTTACCTCACTGCTGGTCCGGATAAGGGACTGGATACCTTTTCTGTACACTGATGCTGTTATAAGTTTTACGCTTAATAGTTCACATTTATCATTCTCCACTATGCTAGTTGTATGAGGTTCAGGTCTGATAAAGACCCACTGGGTCGCTCTACACATTCTATTTATATATCACCTGACCGATAGTACAGCTAGTAATAGTTGAAGCATTCTATTTTGTTACAAAGGGATCGATTAAAGGTCTCACTTTGTTCGGCCTAAAGGTCAAAGTTAGCTGGATTAATATGTTTAAAGCTTTTTCAGGGCTTGAGGCCTGGGCGGCGGTAATGCGCCTCCACCTGTAGCGACACAAGGGTCGTTTCTTCTTTGTGTGGCTTCAGGTTTACGCCTGGTTAACTCCAGGACCTGACTAACAGCCGGTCTCTCAGGCTGACAGGCTTGGGCAGTTCCTGTCTTATGCCTCTAGAGCTTGGCTATTCCCCAAACAGGGGTTGTTTGTATGTTCACTCTCTAATTATTTACTGCCTCTCTCCTTTTTTCTTTCCTATTTTATCTCCACCTGTCTTTCCGGTGTCTGCTGGGCGAGCCCGGGTCTCTAAAGGATGGTCAAGGGATGAACACCCTTGTATAGGCTACATTCAGAAGGTCTACAGTCTGGATAAGGTATGTGCTAAGCTAGTGTTGGAGTTTTACACCCTCAGTCACAATGGCTAGTCAGGATGTGCCCAAGGGATACATTAAAGTGATCTCACACAATACGCAAGGTTTAAATTCTCCCATGAAAAGACGCAAGGCTTTACAGTATTATCATTCCCAGGAGTTGGATATCCTCATTTTCCCAGGTCGTATAATCCCAAATTTATTCACCATAAGTTTCCCACATTCTATTTGGCGAACGCAGAGACTAAAAAACGGGGAGTTGCAATTCTGTTTTCTAAAAGGATCTCTTTTACGCACTCCCTTACAATCTCTGACCAAGAGGGGCATTATCTTTTAGTGAAGGGTCATATTAACAATATTATGTACACTTTTGTGTCATACTACGCTCCCAACACAGGACAGGCCAAGTTTTTCATGGATATGCTCACACATCTCTCACCACACTTTGAGGGCCGGTTAATAATGGGGGGGACTCAAATATCGCTTTGGATCACGCCATAGATAAAAGAGGGGCAGGGACCCCAAGACCTAAAAGGCCCTCGAGGCAAAGCCTACACATAGCCCGCCTGTTACACTCCCTAGGCTTGATAGATACCTGGAGGGAGATGAACCCCACAGCCAGGGATTTCACACACTATTCTGCTCCCCACAAAACCTTGGCTAGAATTGATCATATTTTTCTCTCCACCAGGGATATTCTTGCAGTACTCAAGGCGTCTATCCAGGATATCTCCTGGTCTGACCATTCCCTAGTCTTCCTTAAACTTGTGGAAAACTTCACTTCAGTAGGCCCACGCCTTTGGTGTCTTAATGAATCCCTCTTAAGTAACCAAGTTCACAGGACTATGTTAGACAAGAGTTTAAAGGAATACTTTAAATTGAACGATGTGGGGGACATATCCCCTGTCTCCCTTTGGGGAGCGCATAAAGCGGTTATCCGAGGCGAGCTCATAAAGCTGGGTTCAAAACTGAAGAAAGAGCGGAGGGTGGACATAGACAAATTGGAAAAAGACTTTCGGGCATTAAGCAAATCACACAAGCGGAATCCGACTCATGACTCACTTCGCAAACTTGATTCAGCTAAATTAGCTTTAAATCTTGCTCTTACCTCTTCAGCGGAGAAAAGCTTACGGTGGCAATTAGCCAAGTTTTACCTGTCCAAAGATAAAATTGGAGCTAAGTTAGCAGCCAAATTATCCCCCAAGTTCCGAGCTATTGCTGTCCCCAAAATGAAAACTGCTAGGGGAGATCTCACCCAAAATCCCCAAAAGATTATGGAAACCCGCAATTTCTACACAAAACTTTATGACAGGGACAGCATGGGGACTCAGAAGGGCATGGATGCATTTCTGGAGGGGATACCCCTCCCACACCTTTCATTGGTAGACAGCTCAGTCCTGGAGGGTCCTATCCAGGAAAAGGAAATCCTGGAAGTCATAAAAGGCCTCCGAAAAGGTTTGGCCCCGGGACCCGATGGATTTTCGACCTGTTATTATAAATCCTTCTCTGACACACTTGCTCCCTATCTGGTCCGGTTCTTTAATGCCTTGAGAAATGGTACCACCCTAGATCCTGCCTCAAACTTAGCCACTATTTCTGTTATACCCAAACCTGGTAAAGACCCTAGCGAAGTAAGTAACTTTAGACCCATCTCCCTGGTCAATAATGACTTAAAAATTCTCTCGAAAGTCTTGGCTTCTCGATTGGCCTCATGTATAGGTTCTTATGTACATAGGGATCAGGTGGGATTTATACCGGGTAGACAGGGACCAGACCAGATAAGGAGAGTGATCGACGTGGTTTCACTGTTGAAATCAGGATGGGATGGGGGTCCCCCCCAGGAAGGATATTTATTGTCATTGGACCTACAGAAGGCCTTTGACACAGTATCATGGCCCTTCCTCTTTACCATTCTCAAAAGATGGGGATTTGGTCCCAAATTCATTGCTGTTCTGGAATCTTTCTATTCAGGCCCTACTGCACGAGTTAGACTTCAGGGATTATACTCAGAGCTGTTTCCAATAGCTAGGGGTACTAGGCAGGGGTGTCCGCTTTCTCCCCTTATTTTTGCCATAGTTATAGAGACCCTGGCGATAGCCATTAGAAACCATCCAGACATGCGCTCTTTTTGCGGATGATATATTATTATTCATTACATCTCCCCTCATAACCACACACACCATTTATAAGTTGCTACAAGACTTTGGACACTACTCAGGTCTCAAAGTCAACATGAATAAATCCCAAGCTCTAAATGTCTCTACACCCCCTGCCGTGGTTGATAAATTGAGGGAACTATTTCCCTTTGCATGGAATACTCATGCAATCCCTTATTTAGGTATCAACCTAACTTCCTCTATTAACCGATTACACAAGGCCAACTACCCACCCCTCATCAAGAAACTATTAACTGACTTAAATGCTTGGTCGTCCTACGGTCTGTCCAAGCTGGGCAGGATCCATGCTGTCAAGATGACCCTTCTTCCCCATATTCTCTATTTGTTTAGGTCTCTTCCGATTCCAGTTGTTAAATCTCACATTTCAAAATTGGAATCCGCCATTGTCAAATTCATTTGGGGAAGAAAGGGACATCGCTTCTCTAAAAGGGTTTTGTTTAGGTCGAGACTCCGGGGGGGGGGCCTGGGACTCCCAAATTTATGGTGGTATTACAAAGCTGCTCACTTAACACAAATCTCTGCTGTCTATTCGAATGAAAGGAAACCAGATTGGGTGTTGATGGAAAGACAATCGGTCCCTCAGCATACCATTGATTTTCTGATTTGGCGAAACCCTAAAGCACGCCCACCTATACTTGCCCCAACCCTCTCACACTCTATGGCAATCTGTGACTCACTGCACAAATCCCACAAATTAATCTCTAATTGGCACCCATTAGATCACATCTTCAATAATCCTAATTTCGCTCCTGGGAATGATATACGAGCCTTTAAATGGTGGACTGACAAAGGCCTTTATAGAATAGGCCACTTTTTCAATCCCTCGCCTTGAGCCATTGTATCAGTAAGCTGGATATGCCTTCCTCAGAGAGATTTTGTTTTAATCAGATCTCAAACTTTTTACGTTCCCTATGGACAATCAAACCGACTCCAATGTTGGTAACACCTTACGAACAATGGTGTTCCAAACTTACTGATCTGCGAGGTGGTATCTCTCTAATTTACTCGGCACTAGCGGAACCATTAGGTAAAACTCCTTATATGCTTAACTGGGAAAGGGATCTCAACTTCGAATGGGATATTGAGAAATGGCATGATAACTTTGAACATACATTTAGGGGCTTACAGAATACTTCCCTGGTCGAAGCCAACCTAAAAGTAGTAACCAGATGGTACATGGTTCCGACCCGCATAGCAAAAATTTTCCCTCAGACATCCCCACTTTGCTTCCGTATTTGTGGGCTTTTAGGCTCGCTACTGCACATCTTTTGGGAGTGTCCCAGGATTAGGGATTTCTGGAACCGTTTATTCCATCTAATTAGAAAACTCACCAATGTAGCTCTGGACCAGGATCCCAGGGTCGCTCTTCTACACCACAGACCATGTAAAATTTCAAAATACACACAAGCTCTGATTGATTTTATTCTATTAGGAGCCAAAATTACCCTAGCGAGGGCTTGGAAATCCCATTTGTTTTCCTTTACCCAAGTAACACGGAAAGTCTCATGGATAATGGCTCAAGAGAAGGTGGTAAGTATTATCCGGGACACAACTGGGAAATATGAGCGAACCTGGGAACCTTGGGCTAACTTTATGAAAGTGCCAGTTTAGAGAACATGAAATGTAGAAAAACAACCATCTATGCCGTCTAGTCACTTAAACTATAGTAGCGATATGTTAGCCGGGTGTAAAGTTAAAGTATGACACACACCATTGTTTTTATAAGTGATGGTATCCAAGATTCACATATTTGTGGCTGGGACATGGGCTCCCCCCCAGCAGATACCCCTTCTGATAACTCTGTCTCTTATTCTTGCCTTTCTCTTTTCTCTCTTCTTCCTTCACCTGTGCTTTTTTGTTGTTTTTGTTGTGTGTGTGTGTTTGTTTTTTGTTTTTTTAATTGTTAAAGTGATATGGTAATTTGGACGTGCTTAGGATTTGCCAAGGATGTTTGATATATCCATAGTAAGGATATACTCTCGGCTAGGGTTGCAGGGACACTAACAGTGAAAAAGCCCCCTTGATATCCTAATATAGTGGTGGTCTCGTTTCTGAACTCGCTTGACACAGCATGCGCCCTTTTGGGGTGTCAGTGGGCGGAAACGTCCACCTTCTCTTAAAGGTGTCTGGATCGTAAGCCTGATTCAGACTATATTATACTGGAACTACTATAAGGTGAAGCTCTCTAATTGACTCGCAAATTTATGCATATATACCACTTTTTTTTTCTTTTTTTTAATTTTCTTTTTTTTTTGGCATGCTCAAATATGGGGGTTTTATTCTTTGTTCTTTTTTTTTTTCTTTTGTTTCTGTTTGTGCTATGTTACTGTCATGTTTAGCATCCCATTTTACCTAGGAGGTGTGTTTTGCCCACCTCTCTTATACAGTAACTATCTGTTTCCATATGTTCATTGTACCCGCGTACGACACAGTTCGCTCAA
>BLSH010052925.1:9504-31744 GCA_018402905.1 Glandirana rugosa | reverse complement strand
GTTCTATGCAGAGCTTGATCTGCAACTCAAAGCAGCGGTATGTGAAATCTCTAATTTCTGCTATCTGTCCTCAGAGCAACAGCACAGACAGCAGTAGTAAAGTAATCTATCTCAGGATGCAGGATCAGGTCTTAAAATGGCTAAAATCTGTCCCTCACGCCGTCAGCTACCTTTCCCTATACTAACCCAAGGAGCATGTGACTGCAGCACTGTGACTCCAGCTTATAAAGAGGCTGGGTCACATGATTCACTGGCCAATCACAGCCATGCCATTAGTAGGCATGGCTGTGATGGCTTCTAAGGGCAAACCAGTGAAACGCTTGTTGATTGGCTGCCCTGCAGCTTCTCAACACGTGGAGTAAAATAGCAGAACCCCGGACCGAACCCGAACGATTTTTGAAATGTCCGGGTCCGGGTCCGTGCCACGGACACCCTAAAGTTCGGTACGGACCCGAACGTTACAGTCCGGGTTCGCTCAACACTAATCAATAACATTAATAGCTCATTCAAAATAGTGCTGTATGTAGACCCAAAATTATGTATACTGGGATACCTTAATAGGGGGAATATAAGGACAGCAATAATTAGATGTCTCTTTCTGGCAAGGAAATTGATAGCCAGGAAACGGTTGGCAGTGGAACCACTCACTAGTACAGAATGGGAGAAAGAGGTAAATAATACAATAAGAAATGAAAAAATTGTATTTAAAAAAAAGAGGCAATATTAAAGAGTTTGAAAAAAATACGGGGAAGTTAGATCTCCAAAAGAGGATAGAGAACTGTGGGAGGGCAAGGGAGGTAAGGAAGCTCCCCTCTACTCTCTTGCTCCATATGTCAAGGAGGAGAAGGTAGAGGGAAAGGAAAGGAGAAAAGAAGGAGTAAAATGGTAAAGCGCTCACATATGGTTACCTGTTTAGTAGTATAATGGGGTGCTCAGATAAATAGACTAGAAAGAGAAAAAGGGGAAGGGGAAGGTAAATCTGGATAATGTACGGTATTGAGTGATTTTAAGGGTAGATGTTAAATGTTGGAAAATGTTTAATGGATCTGTTATTTTGTACTGCGAATTATAAAAAGAATAAAAAAATATATATTTTATATTTAAAGTTATATGATATAAGTGAGCCTAGTGAGTTGTGATAACAAAATTGACTTAAGAAGTCTGAGGTTTGGCTTATGTTGAGCTGATTCGCCCAAGGTACAGATTTGCAAACTGTCTGTGTGGCTGTCTGTGTGGTGCACTATTTACAAAACATTTTCTTTGTATTCTCATCCTCAGACCTCAGTAGTGATACTAGCAGAGTTTTTTTTAACTGCTTTGTTACATTTTTATTAAACTCATATAGTACAGCAATCACCCCTTGACCAAATTAAATTCACATATCACATAAAACATATGAAATATTACTCTAATGCCTGTTCACACAGGGCGATTTGCTTCATGCCCAGTGCAGGCTATATTTTACCTGCACGGGGATGCACAGGTACTTTGTGCATCCCCGTGCCAGCATCTCATTTTAGTCTATTGGGATATGCAGCTGCTGTGTCCCTATATGACAGGCACACAGGGTGAGTTCAGGGACTCGCATCTGCGTGTAATATAGGGACATAGAGTCTGTGTTCACGCAGCTGTGTGTTTTTATAGACTGAAATGGGACATCGGCATAGGGATGCATGCGGCACCTGTGCATCTCCATACCAGTAAAAGATGACCTTGTATGAGGAATGGAGCAAATGGCCCCACGTGAATAGAGCCTTGACTCATAACTTGAATAAAAATCTTATTAATGCCCTTTAGTTCCACCAAGGAATCATTTAAAATGTCTTAGTGCTTCATAAATAGTGATGAACTCAGGCATGTGCAGATCCCAGTCTGAGCCCACCTGAGCTAGCCGACCAGCAAGCTGTCACCTGTAATGGGCTAATCATCTGCAGCAGTGTGTATACATACAGCTACACGGTGCGGCACACCTTGGCCACTTATGATTGGCCTAATACAGTGATAGCTACTTGGATGGCCCTCTCAGTTGGGTTCGGACTAGGATCAAAATGCACTTGAACTCTTCTCCATTAGTGTATCCTCATCCCTATAGTGTACTCCATAAAGTTGTTCACTCTATTAAAAAGATTAAAGCATGCACCAGCATACCCACAGTACTCCCTGGTGGAACCGGAGGTTTCCCTGGGCTATAGTGATGCGGGATCCGGAAGGAGATCGAGCCACAGCGTCCTCACAGAGCCACTGGAGATGGTGAGGGCTGTGCAATGGAGGTGACGTCTGCCTCACTAGTATGCAGAGACCAAGGCAGGGAGGGGCCGCAGCAAGAGCTCTCACCGGTACGTTCGCTCCTGGTGTCTGCAATGCAGGTACTGGATAGTGGTCCCGTCAGCGTGTTCCTCCCGGTTCCACCAGGGAGTACTGTCAACCAGCCTGTATAGCAACGAGCATCCCGGCTCCTTCCCAAGCCTGCCATGGTTTTATATGTAAGTCTTCAATAAACTTTCTACTTTCTACTTTTTTATAGTAACCCAGGCTGGTCCTGTTTTTTACCAATTTCAACATAGACAATATTGCTGGTTTTTACTTTGGTGTTAAAAACTGACAGTGGGCAACACTGCACACAAGCGCCCTTGGGTTCGCATTTCCTTTTATTTCTTACCATTTTTAAGACTGCCAATGATGGAATATCTGTGAACCTAGGACCAAAGGTAGGACCGCCTCTCGACCAAAAGTTTTGGGGCCATAGAGCTGCAGGATAAATTGAACCTGCGTCCTATTAGAAGTGAAAACAGGATGCAGAGTAGATAAATAAAATGGAAAAAATTTTATCCATCGCCTCCATCTCTCAGCCTGATCCAACATTGGCGGACGGGCTGGAAGTTCTGGGCGCTCGGAAAGATTTAATCTGGGTGGCTTTTGCTAATTCCCAGATAGGAGGCGCTGTGCAATCTCTGTTCCCTGGTTTGGAACGATTTTGTGCGGCGTAATTTCCGGCCAACTGACCGCAGGAAGCGGAAGTCGATGGTTATACATGTCCACGTCCCGCCAGTGACATCAGACGCTGGAGGGACGAAGCGAGGATAAAAGCGGCCTTGAGGTCCGTCTTTTGTCTGATGGAGGATCTGCAGGAGAGGGACAGTCCTTAGTTCCCATCTCCCCCTCTGGTACTGTTACAATGGGACATCTCAGGATTATATGGGTAAGCTTAGCCTACAAATGGCTATTGAACCTTAGGGTTCCAGCATACCATGGAGAAATGCCATCGCAGACATCTCTCTCATGTATGCTTACCTATTGTATTCATTGTGTGTGGGCTTTTGTTGCTTTATAATTGATAGGCCCGTCTCTGTCTACTTTTTCAGCCTGAGTGGATGGAGATTTAGTGGCCACCACTGAAGATTGGCTTCCCAAAAGGGTGTTTTTTTGCTTCTATATGTCTCTGAGGGACTAATTGCCCCCCCCCCCCCCCGAGTTTACCTGGGACAATAGGAGGATTACACAGAGACATTTCAGCTTATACCCCTTTTTTGCAATTTGCCACCACTTCGGAGGTTCACCTTCCCGAAAGCTTTAAATGAATTGGCCCTACTTTTCATTCATTCCTTCATTTTTTATTTTTTTTTTTTTCTTCCATTTTTTCTTGCAATTTGGAAGTAAGTAGCCATTAAAACAATTTACAATGTTTATTTTTGGAATTTTTTTCATTTTATTTATCTACTCTGCATCCTGTTTTCACTTCTAATAGGACACAGGGTCAATTTATCCTGCAGCTCTATGGCCCCAAAACTTTTGGCCGGGAGCTGGGCCTACCTTTGGTCCTAGGTTCACAGATATTCCATCATTGGTAGTCTTAGAAATGGTAAGATAATGTTTTACAATCCTACCCAATATTCAATATAAGTGTATGTATGTATAAATATATATACCTAAAGGTGGATACAGAAGGAATATATTAAAATTACTGGTCATCGTTGTCTTACTACATGTTTTAAATGTACATCTAGATTGCAATTCACTTGCTGAAGGAAATTGATGAATTCATTTTCTTTGTCTGCTGAGATTGCTAATATGTATATATGCATTTTTCTAAATAGTTTTTCCCTTCTTACTCTAGTCAACCCCATAAAGTCTCCTGAAGAAGCCCTCACGGGTGAAACATGTAGAGCGGGGTATAGCTGACTCCATGTAGGACCTGTCCTTTCTTGTCCTATTACATTTTTTGCATGTTTTTGTACATGGATTTTATTAAATTTGTGCTATTTGTATTTAATAAAATGACTCTAGATGTTTTTTTAACATATATATGTGTTGTTTTGAGATTATTATCTAAAGAATGAAGGGCACCTCAAAAGTCCTGTGAACCCTTAATTGAGTTCTGCTCTGACTATTGTTTTTCAAAAAAGTTACACTGTAAAGTAATGAGTGTAGATTTGCTGTCCCCTCAAAATAACTCAACACAGAGCCATTAATGTCTAAACCACTGGCAACAAAAGTAAGTACACCCCTAAGTGCAAATGTCCAAATTGGGCTCAATTAGCCATTCTCCCTCCCCGGTGTCATGTGACTCGTTAGTGTTACAAGGTCTCAGGTGTGAATGGGGAACAGGTGTGTTAAATTTGCTGTTATCACTCTCAACTCTCCCATACTGGTCACTGGAAGTTCAACATGGCACGTCATGCCAAAGAATTCTCTGAGTTTCTGAAAAAAAGAATTGTTGTGCTATAAGAAGATTTCCAAGACCCTGAAACTGAACTGCAACATGGGGACCAAGACCATACAACGGTTTAACAGGACAGGTTCCACTCAGAACAGGCCTTGCCATGGTCAACCAAAGAAGTTGAGTGCACGTGCTCAGTGTCATATCCAGAGGGTGTCTTTGGGAAATAGATTTATGAGTGCTGCCAGCATTGCTGCAGAGGTTGAAGGGGTGGAAGGGTCAGTCTGTCAGTGCTCAGACCATATGTTGCACACTGCATCAAATTCGTATGCAAGGCTGCCATCCCAGAAGGAAGCCTCTTCTAAAGATGATGCACAAGAAAGCCTGCAAATTGTTTGCTGAAGACAAGCAGACTAAGGAAATTGATTACTGGAAACATGTCCTGTGGTCTGATGAGACCAAAATAAACTTATTTGGTTCAGATGATGTCAAGCATCTGTAGCAGCAACCAGGTGAGGAGTGCAAAGACAAGTGTGTCTTGCCTACAGTCAAGCATGGTGATGGGAGTGTCATGGTCTTTGGCTGCATGAGTGCTGCCAGCACTGGGGAACTACAGATCATTGAGGGAACCATGAATGCCAACATGTACGGTGACACACTGAAGCAGAGCATGATCCCCTTTCTTCGGAGACTGGGTCGCAGGGCAGTATTCCAACATGATGACCCCAAACACACCTCCAAGATGACCACTGCTTTGCTAAAGAAGCTAAGGGTAAATGTGATGGATTGGCCAAGCTTGTCTCCAGACCTAAACCCTATTGAGCATCTGTGGGGTATCCTCAAACGGAAGGTGGAGGAGCGCAAGGTCTCTTACATCCACCCGCTCTCTGATGTCATCATGGAGGAGTGGAAGAGGACTCCAGTGGCAACCTGTGAAGCTCTGGTGAACTCAATGTCCAAGAGGGTTAAGGCAGTGCTGGAAAATAATAGTGGCCACACAAAATATTGACACTTTGGGCTCAATTTGGACATTATTACTTAGGGGTGTATTCACTTTTGTTGCCAGCGGTTTAGACATCAATGGCTGTGTGTTTAGTTATTTTGAGGAGACAGCAAATTTACACTGTTATACAAGCTGTACTCTCACTACTTTACATTGTAGCAAAGTGTCATTTCTTCAGTGTTGCCACATGAAAAGATATAATAAAATATTTACAAAAATGTGTGGGGTGTACTAACTTTTGTGAGATACTGTATATGGAAGCTGTTTAGTTGCCAAAGGGTTTTGTATTTTAGTCTATCCAGTGCAGAGATTTGCACAGCCCTATTAGACTGCACAGTTAGTTATCTGAATTGTCTCTACTGCTGTTAACCAATACTATGTTGTCACCTCCCTGCCCCAAACTATGAAAGAATATTAAAAGAGAAGCAGCAGACCTCACTCTGCTCTCTCCCCCTATCCCTATGTTCCTTGTCAAATTTCTTGGTTCCTGGTGCTGATTCTTCCTCTGCCAGACTTCTATTGTGCAGAGTATTACTAGAAGATGACACCAAGAAAAATGTAGGTCCATAGGCGTGCGCAGGGGGTGTGCCAGGTGTGCCGGGGCACACCCTAATCACTACTTGTGATGCCGATTTCCCCTACTACCTGGGCTTCCCCAGCATCTGTGGGGGATGTTTCAGGATGGAGAGTGGACAAGGGGGTAGTAAGTATGTAATTTACCGGCACCTTCCTTTCCTAAATGAACACACTCACTATGCTTACTAGGCTTCAGTTTGTGAGTAAACAGGAAGACGCTCGGCACAGAGCACTTCCCATGCATTCACTGTCCAGTGCAGCTGATGCTGCAGAAAAAAGCATATGTTTTAACTTTGGGGTGAAAACCCTAATGCAATAGGCTGTGCAAACCTATGTGTAGGTGCGTGTATTTGTTGTATTTAAAATATATTTTATTAATACATATTTGTACATAATCACATTACTTCATGTTTTTAAGGTTGCCTGGCACTCAGCTTTAAACCTTGTAAATACAAGATTTGTCAGTTTACAAATAATGGCCTTGGGGTATCTTTCCTACTTTTTCTTTGCTGATCCTTAACTGCTAATCAGTAAAGATTTATATTTATGTTAAATAATCTTCATTTTTCTTAACTCCCAATTCTCTAAAAAGATGTTTAATGTCTGCTCTGTTGCTTCTAGGCTACCATTTTTAGTGTTCCAACTAGGACAAAAACATCAACCTAATTTGTATAAAAAGAAAAATGCTCTTATGTCTCTCTTTTCGCTGTTTCTCCCATAAACAAGATAGCTCAGGGATGGGGTAAGAGAGATGGCAGACAGAAACAGCCACTTTATACCCAGCACGCTGCTCAATTTAATTTTACGCCTCTCACCAGCAGGATACAATTTTTTCTGCAGAGCAATTCCTCCAAGAATTGGATGCCGAATGTTTACCATCTGCTTATTGTTGCAGCACCTTGGTACTGTTATGTTAGACTTTATTCAAGATTTATACATATGCGTTAGGTACTAGACAAATTAAATTAGAATAGAAGTAACTTAATGCCCTTATTTTTTAATTATAAGCCGATTAAAATGTGTTTGAATATGTCCATAAAGATAACATAATTAGAAACCATATATGTATTAATTGTTAGATGGTAAATCAGCCTACTTTTGGAATACATATCTTGTATTGATGTATACACAAATATCCATTGTTCATTATTATACTTTTGTTTTAGTGATCCTAACATGATCTATTCTTTGAGGAAGCCCAAACAATAGGGCGAAACGCATTGGAATAACAGGATCATTATTCAGTTCATGGATCAACAGACTGCACTATCCTGGCATGGTTTCTAATATTTTCTATGTACAATAGCCAGGAATGCTTGGTACCCTGTTAACATCTGAATCATGAACTGTATGTACAGCTACTGTTGAGTTATTTATATGTTTTTCTTTTTCTTTTAATTTTATATTGGGTTGGCTACCACTGTTTCCAGTGGAGCCTGAACCATGCACACTTTTATTGAAATAATAAACTTTACCTTTTAATCATACCATTGGTGTAATTCTTCAGGGAAGGGGGTTTACCAGCACCTTTAAAGTCCCATTTCTTTTCCCTTCTGGGTTTTTTTTTGGATCCTTCTACAAGGGATGTGGTGCTGGTGTTACTCTGCCAGACTTCGATTTTTTCTCTATACATGTCCATAAAGGTCCTAAGGCAGTAAACACAAAACCAAAAATGTAAGATATTGCAGCTTACCAATCATTAAAGTGATTGTAAAGTGTTGGTTTTTTTTAATAACAAACATATTATACTTACCTCCTCTGTGCAGTTGGTTTTGCACAGAGCAGCCCGGGTTCCTCCTCTTCTCTGGTCCCTCTCTGTTGCTCCTGGCCCCTTGTTCCTATCAAGTGCCCCTTCAGCCAGCAGCTTTCTATGGGGACCCCCGACCCGAGTCAGAGCTCTGTGTATCCATTCAGACACTGAGCCCTGGTCCAGCACTGCCCCCTCTTTTCCCTGATTGGCTGACTTTGATTGACAGCCACGGGAGCCAATGGCACCGCTGCTGTGTCTCAGTCAATCAGGAGGAGTGTCCCTGATGGCTTAGATATGCTGGAGAGAGAAGGGGCTCAAGTAAGTAATTAGGGGGTGCTGGGGGGGGCTGATGCACACAAAAGATTTTTTATCTTAATGCATGCACTACTGAATTGCTCCGACTTCAAAAAAGGTTCCTGTACTACTTCAAGGAGACTTCTATCCGACTTGCCTATAGAAGTCAATGGAAGTCACCTCCAAGTCGGATCGCCATCTATAGTGAAGGGACTTTACAGGAAAAAAGAAAATAATTTACCCAGTTACTCACCATGAATTACCCAGGCAACCCCCTCCCTCCCTTCTCTGATTGGCCACAGGCAAAGTCACCTGTCATTGAGATTGCTTTAAGTCGCATTGCAAGTCTCCCAAAGTCACACTGAAGTCGCGCTTAAGTCACGTTGAAGTTTCGTTCAAATCGCCTAGCAAAATCGCGCCTGAAGTCAGATCGCCCCTGTGTGAACCAGCCCTTAAGCTGTTTTCCCTAAGTTTTAACCTGGTGATCTGGCCAGTAACACATCTCCTGTATTAGGGGGCCCTAACACTAGATGAATGAGCACAGGGGCACCTTTGGACAGCATCTTTATCAGTCTGGTGGGGAGGGGATTGTTAGATGTACTAGCAGAATCAAATACACTAATATAATGAAGCCAAATTCCAGCTAATATTTTTATAAATTGGCATAAAATGTTGAGACTTTAACCAGTTCCACACCGCGCGCTGTATATTTACAGCGGCGGTGTGGATGCTGAGTCCGAATCGCCATAAAAAGGCGCCGATTTGCGCAGGCGCAGCTAGGGGGCGATCATGCGCCACCGGCGGCGCGCTCTCGTGCCCGACACACTCTGGAGGAGTGTGCCTGCGGCTCGGGCGGACCCGATGTCCGCCGGCGAGCTACAATGAACTGCTACAGCCAAACAGCGGGGAACCGCCGATGTAAACACCGCGGTCCACGGCTCTTTCAATGGGAACATAGGAGATCTACTGATCCCTGTCACTGGGATCAGTTAGATCTCCTATGTCCATGTTAGCCCAGCCCCCCCACAGTTAGAACACTCCCAGGGAACACAGTTAACCCCTAGATCTCCCCCTGAAGGTTAACCCCTTCACTGCCAATGACATTTATACAGTAATCAGTGGACATTTCAATTTCTGATCGCTGTATAAATGTCATTGGTCCCAAAAAAGTGTCAAAAATGTCTGACATGTCCGCTGCAATATTGCAGTACCGCTAAAAATCACAGATCGCTGCTAGTAAAAAATAAAAAAAAAATAAAAACCCCAGAAATGAATTCTCATCATTCGTAAACGCGGGCACTTTTACGTAAACCAATCAATAAATGCAGATTGCAATTTTTTTTACCAAAAATATGAGGAAGAATATAAATTGGCCAAAACTGATGAAAAAATTTTTTTTATATATTTTTTTGGATTTGAATTTTAGCAAAAAGTAAGAAATATTGTTTTTTTTTTTTTTACAAAATTGTCGCTCTTTCTTTGTTTATAGCGGCAATCATAAATGACGCAGCGGTGATAAAATACCACCAAAAGAAAGCTCTATTTGTGGGGAAAAAATTACGCAAATTTTGTTTGGGTACAATATCGCACGACCGCGCAATTGTCAGTTAAAGCAGCGCAGTGCCAAATCGCAAAAAGTGCTCTGGTTCTAACATGGGAAATTCTTCCGGGGCTGAAGTGGTTAAAAATTCTTCACGTATGCATTTCCAGGACTGCAACCTTACACTGAGCCTATGCTGCCCGCTTTGCCTGTTGCTGAACTGGACATTATAGTTATACAGTATATGCCATATTGTATTTGCCTAGTATGATTACATATAAATGTAGGTATTGAATGTTAGCTGATCTGTATGAAACTGATAACTGAAATGGCTAAATTAAATTCAGCTAGACAATGGTAGGTTCCATTTTATTAAATAAAAAAAAGGGAGAGTTCAGTTACAGGAAGCACTGGAGGAGCAGATTCAACTTTTACAACACCTGAATGGTCAAGATCACCTCTGGATAGAAAACAATTCACCCCAATCTATATGTAATGTGATCACTATTTTTAACTTTTCTGAAAGCCATTGTAAAGTCGGCCATAGACTAATCAAATCTCGACCAGTTCAGTAGGGACTGGCCAAGATTTAATCAATTTATGGACAGGCTGGTTGTACTGAAGTCAATCTATAGATCAACTTCACTACAACCAGCCTATCAGTTTTTATTGCATGTGATAACTGCTGGCGACTATAACCACCAGTGGTAATCATTGTGTTCTGTCGGCAGGAAGGCTCCCCACCAGCAGAACACAATAACACCGAGGGAGAGATTCCACTATAAACACTATCTGTGTTGATGGGGGAGTCAATTGATTTTCTTTCCTGAAACCTGTGGTTGTATGAAAGAAAATTCCATCATCTATGGCTTGCTTTAGAGTGAGCCTAGTTGTATAACTATAAACAAGTTAGCCATTGCACATCAAAGAAACACTATTTAGACAGCTGTTATCAGAACATATCTAGTAAATTGTATATAGGAATGAGCTTTAGATGACTTGATAGTCTATCTGGGTAATATGATAGCTGGGTGACAGGCCTCTCTGCAAGTGTCTCCATGCATCTGTCAGTACTGCAGTTAGATAATAATCCTGGGATGCTCTGATGCCTGTCATCATTTCTTCTAATCCAAAGGAAAAAAAAGTCAAGGTTTGCCTGTTATGGATATGTAGTAGACTAAGTAATATTTTAAATGCTTCTCCAGCCATACTTTATAAAAAAAAAAAAAGGTCAGTCTACACTTTAAGCAAAAATGGGTCCAATTCCAAGAAAATATATGCAGGGTACCAATTCACATACCGTATCAGATTATAATGGCATAGTGTAGCATGAATACATTATTATGCCATGGACAACCAAACTATTGTTTACTCAGAGTTCATTTGGTAGCATGCAAGCTTTTATGGTATTCGCATATTTTTTTCATATGATTCACTCCACACAATAACTGTTTGGCAGAAAGTTGCTATGATGGTAATGCATCCGTATACTCTGCTTTTATTAACAGTCCTGAAACAACTACATAAGAGCAGGCTTGATGGTGGTTACTTTACATATCTTCTGCTTTTCAATGCTTTAAATCTATTGACAATTAAGGAGACACGGGTTCAAGCCAGTGTTAAATTAATGTATGATTGCTAGTGTCCATTTATGATGGCAACTATGATTTGAATAACTTATTATTATATCTGCTGTGTCAACATCATTGTTCACTACACAGGTAGATACTTTCCAGGGAGGTGGGATCTTTGGTCCTGAATATACTGTCTATTGTACTCAGTTATTAATAGTTATTTTAACAATTTTGAACACTGTTGATGCCCGGATCCACAATTTAAGGGAAGTGCCTATGGTGGCTAACAATACAACTCAAGGAGTTGGTTTTTAAACCAAACCAATGAAGCCATGGTCTTATTGGCATGTTTTCTCATATGTTTTGCTGAAAAAACATATTTTTATAAAAAAATCATAAGTAGTTCATGATTATATACATGTATATGCTAGTTTTTGTACAAACCATAAAGGACTCTAGCTTGTAGGTAGATTTGTTTTGTGCATTAAGCATGAAGTCAGTATTGCTTTAACCACTTCAGCCCCGGAAGGATTTCCAGCTTTAGGACCGGAGCCCTTTTTGCGATTCGGCGATGCGTCGCTTTAACTGACAATTGCGCGGTCGTGCGACGTTGTACCCAAACGAAATTTGCGTCCTTTTTTTCCCACAAACAGAGCTTTCTTTTGGTGGTATTTGATCCCCTCTGCGTCATTTCTGATCGCCGCTATAAACAAAAGAAGAGCGACAATTTTGCAAAAAAACCCAAATTTCTTACTTTTTGCTAGAATACAAATCCAAAAAAAAAAATATAAAAAAACATTTTTTTTCACCGTTTTTGGCCGATTTATATTCTTCCTCATATTTGCGATAAAAAAAATTGCAATCGGCGTTTATTCATTGGTTTGCGCAAAAGTGGTTGCGTTTACGGATGATGAGAATTCATTTTTGGGGTTTTTAATTTTTTTTTATTTTTTACTAAAAATGGCGGCGATCTGCGATTTTTAGCGGTACTGCGATATTTCAGCGGACATGTCGGACCATTTTGATACTTTTTTGGGACCATTGGCATTTATACAGCGATCAGTGCTATAAAAATGCACTGATTACTGTGTAAATGCCATTGGCAGTGAAGGGGTTAACCTGCAGGGGGCGCGCTAAGGGTTAACTATGTTCCCTGGGCGTGTTCTAACTGTATGGGGGATGCCCTAACAGGGGAAGGGAAGTGGTCACAGCCTTCACGTAAAGGAAGGCTGTGATCACAGCCCTTCCCCCTCACACAGAGCGGAGGTCCGTGTTTACATACACGGACCTCCGCTCACTCGCTCCGGGGGGGCCATCGCGGGTAGCCGGCGGCAATCGAAGCCGCCACACCCACTCCCTGGCCCTCCCCGAACACAGTGAGCGCGCGGGCGCGCCTCCGGCGGCGAGCGCGCGCTCACAGTGCGCGTTATCGCAGCCGCCGTCGTATGACGGCGATTTGCGATAACGAGCCACTTTGTCGCCGTCAACCTGCGGTTGGCGGTCGGCAAGTGGTTAATCCTACGATAATTCATGTACTCTTCTGAGTCCTCTAGCCAAATACTATCAAATGCATACCTGAAGTTTACATTTTTGACTAATTGGGGATATGGGGGTGGAAGTGGGTACAGGAAATGTGAGGGTGTGGTCGTGAAGTGTATTTGACAATATATTTGACTTTTAAGACAAAGCAGTGTGGTACTGTGAAAAAAAGCTCAAAACTGCACTATAAAACTATTTTGCTACTGGTCAGTTGGTATGAAGCTGAGTACTTTAGCTTTATCTTTTTTTTTTTTAAATATATTTTATTGGAAACATTTTTACAAGTACAAAGAACATAAACAAAGCTGATATGGTACAGAGGTGCTCAGAGATTGACCTGTCAAGGCAATTGCATAGTTGATTACTAAGAGCATGGCACAATGTCTTACAGTGTCAAAAACAACAGGGAAAGATAACTAACGAGGGGGGGGGGGTATAGGGAGGGAGGAAATAGGGGGAAACCTATGTGGTAGTCTTTAAAGCTGTATGACAAAACCTGCGAGGAAGAAAACAGTGAAAGACCATCTTTTGAAATGCGTACAAGAAACATGGAGAGGGAATGGAGGAAGCTAAGGTGGTCTTGAGACAGATCCAGTTTGGAAAGTCCAGCAATGACAAGATGAGCTGGATGTTTGTGTGCCAGGACTCAGAGAGAGCTGTAGAGGGGGAAAGTGGGGAGGGGAGGAAAGGAGAGGGTGCCTCCTGATCAGATGTCCACTTTTCCAGGTGGTGTGATGAGATGGGGAGAGAGGGGAGAGGGGCTAGATCTCAACTGTTGACCATGTGAGGGGGGACCAGTCACTTCGGATCCCCGTCTGGTGGGGGAGAGTAGGCCATATAAGGATCCCATTTTCTATGAAATTTTACCTTGTCAGCAGAGTAACATAGCACATCCAGGTGCTCCTTACAGTACAGTTCAGATAGGTCTTTATGAACCATGGAGAGTGCTGGTGGTATCGGGGAGGTCCATTGCCGTAGGATAACTCTTCTGGTGATCATAAAGCAAGAGGTAAGCCACTCCTTGGAAGATTTAGATAATCGTAGTGTAACATCATCTTGGGCTGGTGGGCCCGGGCATCCGAGGTATCCAAAGAGTAGACAGAGAGGGTTTTTTGATGGATGGTAGTTTGTTACTTTGCTTGCCATTGTTTCCACTTGGGGCCAGAGCTCACTGATGGGTCGGAAATCCCAGAGTCTGTATTTCAGAGATGGTCTATGGAGGCGGCACCAAGGGCAATGAAAATGGGTTTACCATCGTTTTTGAAGTTGAGAAGGGCATGTAGGCCTTGTGGAGAACTTTGAGCTGTTGCTCCCTCCAAAATTCGTTTGTTACATAATTTCTAATGGTATTGTAGCCTGCCAGGAAAAGGTCCCCGGATTCCCACGAGGAAAATTCTTTGGTCCACTTATGGGCTAAGTCCTTTCTGCATGGGTTAGGAAGGTTGGTAGAGATAGCTCTGTAGATGTCCGCAATTTTGGTTGTTTTATTCACTAAGAGGGTATCCAGGAATGAAGTTTTGAAGTGTGTCAGTCTATTGGGATGAAGAGATACCGCAAAACTTACTGCTTGTTGGACATATATAAAGTGATAGTTGGGTAAGTCATACCGGGCCTGTAGTATTGGGAAGGGGAGGGCCCTGCCAGAGGAGGGATCAAATAATTGAGCCAGCTTGGTGAGACCACGGGAGGCCCAGATGGTGAAAGCTACGAAACGTTGTGGGGAAATGAATTGGGGATGACTTAAAATAGGAAGGTAATTGGAGACAGTTGAAGGGAGATTGGATTTGGCCCTCACCTCCCTCCAAGTAATGTTGGTGTCTCTGAACAAAAGGTTTTGTCTCAGGTCTGCCGGGAGGCGGTGGAGTCTCAAATGCAGTAGTGCAGCCAATCCCAATGGGCCTGCCATGTGCCCCTCCAGTTCAAAATTAGAACATCTGTAAGTGCCTGATAGCCAGTCCATGCCCACTCTTAGGAGACAAGCTAGGTTGTAGTTGCGGATATGCGGCAGGTTTGCCCCCCCTTCTTGTTTCTGGAGAGTGAGTTTTGCAAGGGCTATTCTGGGGCGGCGGCCCCACCAAAGGAAGGTATCCAGAGAGTTATGGATAGCTTGAATGTCCTTGTGTCTCAAGAGGAGGGGGATGGTCTGAAGGGGGTAGTGGAGCTTGGGGAAAGTGACCATCTTAAAAAGGTGGCATCTGCCTAACATAGATAGGGGAAGATTGGCCCAGTTCTCCATTTCACCTGTCATTTTGGCTATTATAGGGGGGGTAGTTTAGATGGTAGATGGAAGCAGGTGTCTTGCCTATTTTAACACCTAGGTAGGTAATGTGGTGTTTGGCTAGATGGAAAGCTGAGTTGGAGGCCCAGTCCGGTGGTCTAGAGTGCAGGAGGGGGAGGACCTCTCTCTTAGAGAAATTTATCCGTAGGCCTGAGTAGGTTCTGAATTGACTAAAAATATCTTGGATATGGGAGAGATCTGTACCAGGGTCAGAGGAGAATATGAGCACATCATCGGCAAAGAGAGTCGTCCGAAGCTCTTGTTGGCCTATTCGTACCCCATGGATCTGGGAATGGAAGGTGAGATAGCGGGAGAGGGGTTTGATCACCAAGTTAAACAGAAGGGGGGATAGAGGGCAGCCCTGGCGGGTTCCTTTGTGTAGGGGGGTGTTGTCTGAAATAAGACCTGCTGCTACCACATTTGCGAAGGGTGCAGAGTGCATTGCCCTGATAAGCCGTGAGAAGGGGCCCTCGAGCCCAAATTTCTGCAGGACCAACCCCAGCCAGCGGAAGCTAATATTGTCAAAAGCCTTTTCGGCATCTAGGGCTATGATGGCTATGTCGCTGGCTGGGTTAGTCCTGGCATATTCGAGTACCG
This sequence comes from Glandirana rugosa, assembly GCA_018402905.1. Classification (NCBI taxonomy): domain Eukaryota; kingdom Metazoa; phylum Chordata; class Amphibia; order Anura; family Ranidae; genus Glandirana; species Glandirana rugosa. The sequence continues at coordinate 15,936 of BLSH010052925.1, read as the reverse complement.
ATAACACCTTGCGTATGTTGGATGCGGCTGTGCGCCCAACGGTGAAACCCGCGTGTGCTGGGTGTATTAAGGAGGGCATGATGGAGGCTAATCTTGTAGCCATTATTTTTGATAAGATTTTAGAATCTAAATTGAGCAGTGATATGGGGCGATATGAGCCCGGGTCCAGAGGGTCTTTGCCTTTTTTAGGAATTAATTTTATGTTGGCCTGGAGGCCAGAGGGGAGATATGAGCCACCATCTAGTATGCGTTGGTATAGGGTAACTAAGGTTGGTGTAAGGTCTTTCTTGAGGGCTTTGAAAAAATCCAAGGAATACCCGTCGGGCCCAGGGCCTTGTTTAGGGCTAATGTGGTGATTGCTAGTTCTATTTCGAACTCCGTAATTGGTGAATTGAGTGTTTCCAATTGAGATGGGGTGATCTGAGGTAGGGAGATATGGTCCAGGAAGAGCTGCGCAGCCGGGTTGTCGATCGGTTCATCATTATATAGCCTGGTGTAAAAGTCTTGCAGGACAGCATTGATGTGCTTAGATGTTTGGGCAAGGGAGCCGTTCGACCTTTTGAGGGCGGTTATATGCATTGGGGTAAAGCGACCTTTACTCAGGTGGGCGAGGAGTTTGCCCGCTTTGTTCCCAAATTTATGGAGCTGGAGGTCATGGCCGGACTGGAAATATTGCTCTCTTACTAAGGCCCAGGAATCAAAAGTTTATTTGGCTTCCCTCCAGAGTTTCCTGTGTTCAGGGGTGTTGGAGATATTAAGATGGGCTTGGGCCTCGCGTAGGGAGGCACTAGCCTCCAGGTATTTTGCCGCCATTTTTTTCTTGTGGGCAGAAGTGTAGGCTATGATTTTACCCCTGAGGATCGTCTTGCCTGCCTCCCAAAGGAGGCAGGGGTCGTGGGAGTGTATCGCATTATCTTGCAGGTATTCATGCCAAGTGGTTTTCAGGGTGGCTACCAGATCTTTATCGTTGGCTAAGTGGGAAGGGAATCTCCAGTGTCTGACAGGTTTTGGCATATCCAGACCAGACAGGGTTATGGATACAGGAGCATGGTCGGATATCGCAATTTCTAGAATGTGGGGGTTGGAGGTGAGTTGAAGCATAGAAGGGTTGCAGAGGAGGTAGTCTATTCTAGACATGCTCGAGTGGGGGTGGGAGAAGAATGTGTATTCTCTGGCAATGGGGTTGGCAAGTCTCCAAGGGTCTATCAAATGTAGAGTTTCCGCAAAATGAGTTAGGGGGTAGCAGGGGAAGGTGTTTGAATACCTAAAGCAGGTGCGGTGCGAGATCTGTCCTCCTGGAGGTGCATTACTGTATTGAAATCGCCCCCTAACAATATGGGAAGATGGAGATGGGAAGCAAGTTTAGCGGTGAGGAGTTGAAAGAAAGTTTTCGAGGGGGAGTTGGGAGCATAGACGTTAGCGAGGATCATTTCCTTAGTGGGCAGCTTGATTCTCATAATCAGTATTCTCCCCTTGTCGTCTTCCTCTTCCGAGAGGACTTCGTATGAGAGGTTACTATGGGTGAGTATGAGGACTCCCGATTTACCCTTCACCGCAGGAGCGCCGTATATATTGCCCACCCAAAGTTTACGCATATGGGAGAAGTCCTTCTCCTCGAGGTGTGTTTCTTGTAGAAACGCAACATTAGTCTTAAGGCGTTTTAGGTGGCGGAGGATGGCCATACGTTTATGCGGGGATCTTAGCCCTTTAACATTCCAGGACACTACCTTTATGGTGGGTCAAATGTGGGAAGGGAATTGATAGCAGAGATAGGTGATTTTTCAAGAGGGTTGGGAGGAGGCACCAAGGGACGAAGGGCATTGGGGAAACAGCCGAGGTTCTGGTTTAAAAACTCCGCTCGCGTGGGCATGGATGGGCGTAAGGCCCCACATAGTGAAAAACAAAAATGTAAACTCAGAAGACATAACCAATAAACTAGCGACTTCTCTTTTTTCCACATGAGAAACATACCTTTTACCAGGACAGCGTTACCGGAGATGCTCCGATTCTCCCGAGCATGGGCGGAGGCAAAAGGGGTTAGTGCCCGGGTGCAATGTAAACCCAAGGAGGTACGGCTTATGGGGTGTCTTACCAATCAATTGCAGCTTCAGAGGATCTCCGGGGAGGCTGTGTAGGCACTGAGGAGGTAGAGAGAAGTAGTTACATTTTAAGTAAAGGAAGCATATAGAACAACTTTACATAGCATCTCGGAACAAGCTATGGTGCAGATATTATAGACAAAAGAAAAGATGATAAAACAAACAGGTAGATAGCTATACGGTAATCATAGCTGGTGAAAGACCGTTAGTCAGTGTCGCAGGGTAATGCCAAAAGGGGAGGGAGTTCCCCTAGAGTAATGCCAGCAGGGTGTGCATCAGACGGGGGTATAACTGGCAGGCTACCGTTACTTAGCTTTGTTAGTGTATCGGGGCCTCTTCAGGGAATCCTTCCTGGGGCTGCGCAAATCTCCGTTGGTTGGAGAAGGAGTAGGCACAAGGGCTTGTTGTGTATCCATTGGTACATGTAGGTAGGTCTGCAGATAGTTTGCTGCTTCCTCTGGGTGCGAAAAGGATTTAGCGTCACCCGTTGAATCAGTGAAGCGAAGTATGGCAGGGTATGCCAAAGTAAATTTTATTCCTTTCTGGTATAGAGCAGAGCAGATTGGTTGAAAAGCTTTGCGGTGTCTGGATAGTTCCTGGGAGTAATCTGCGAAGAGGAGCAGTTTATGTCCCTCCACCTGTAAGGATTTGGCGTTTCCGAACGAACGGAGAAGTGCGACGTAGTCTGCATAATTCAAATAACGCACAATCACTGGCCGGGGAGTGCGACGATCGTTGGAGGGGGGTCCCAAGCGGTGCGCTCGTTCAACCATGCAGGTGTCTGTTAGGCCTAGGGCTTGGGGTAGTCGGATTGCACAGAAGTCAGGCAGCGTTGCATTGTTGAAAGATTTGGGGAGGCCGATTATCCTTAGGTTGTTCCTTCTGGTTCTATTTTCGATGTCATCTAATTTGTCCAAGATGTAATGTTGTGTGCTGGATATCTGCTGGTCACTTGCTTGTGAGGTTTGTAACTCCTCCTCCACATCTGATAGCCGGCATTCTAATTCTCCCAGCCTCTTAGTATGTTCATTTAATTCTTTTTTGATCTGCTGCATGGCAGCAGCGACCACTCTCTCCACAGCCTGGGCTATTCTGGCATACTGGCTGTCATCTGGCTCCGGCAGCGGAGCCTGCTGCTGAAGTATAGATGAGACCACACTCACCCCTGCAAGATGGCCGTCGGCCATATTGGCTGTGTCTGAGGCAGGCGGAGAGGGGGCCGCTGTGGATGAGGCGCCGCCGTGTAGGACGAAGTGGTCCATACCTGTGACACCCGGGACTGTGTCAGGGCAGAGGGAGAGAGCGATGGTGCCCGCGAACGGTGTGTAGCCGGTTTTCTATGCCGATGGTTCCGGAGCCGCCATCTCTCACTCCCTGCTCATGTGGCGCCGGAACCGGAAGTCAGCTTTATCTTTTTAAGAGCATATTTTCCTAAAGCTTTTAGATCTGTTGTGGCTGCTTCTTCCACCATTAAATTCAGTCCAATTACCACTGGATAAAGTTTTGTGTGTCACAATAAAAACTACCTAAAAAACATGTTAAGGACTTATAATGAATCCGATTCATCATTGACGCTATCCATGACAACAGTACTTTTCTGTAACACCAGGTGCACTATATTGTCAAAAGTATTGGGACACCTGCCATTACACACACATGAACTTTAATGGCATCCCAGTCTTAGTCTGTAGGGTTCAATATTGAGTTGGTAGACCCTTTGCAGCTATAACAGCTTCAACTCTTCTGGGAAGGCTGTCCACAAGGTTTAGGAGTGTGTCTATGTGAGGTCAGGCACTGATGTTGGATGAGAAGGCCTGGCTCACAGTCTCCGCTCTAATTCATCCCAAAGGTGTTCTATCAGGTTGAGGTCATAACCTTGCTTTGTGCATTGGTGTGAAGTTATGTTGGAACAGGAAGGGGCCATCCCCAAACTGTTCCCACAAAGTTGGGAGCATGAAATTGTCCAAAATGTGTTAGTATGCTGACACCTTAAGAGTTCCCTTCACTGGAACTAAGGGACCAAGCTCAACCCATGAAAAACAACCCAACACCATAATCCCCCCTCCACCAAATGATTTGAACCAGTGCACAAAGCAAGGCCCATAAGAGTTCTGACCTCAACCCAGTAGAACACCTTTAGGATGAAGTAGAGCGGAGACTGCGAGCCAGGCCTTCTTGTCCAACATCAGTACCTGACCTCACAAATGTGCTTCTGGGAGAATGGTCAAACATTCCCATAGACACTCTCCTAAACCTTGTGGACGACCTTCCCAGAAGAGTTGAAGCTGTTATAGCTGCAAAGGGTGGGCCAACTCAACATTGAAGCCTACGGACTAAGACTGGGATGCCATTAAAGTTCATTGTGTGTAAAGGTAGGCATCCCAATACTTTTGGTAATATAGTGCATATCTTAAAGGCATCTCACAAGAATGTAATTGAAAGAATTGTTTTTTTTTTCTCACATCACCCTTGAAGTTACATTAAAAGGAGGTACCTCTCCCAGCCGTATGAAATTTTTGGACTGTTTTGCTGATCTTGCCATAAATCTAGTGTCTTTGTCACTTCCTGTGAGATAAGAAGATAGCAAAAACAAGTACTCATCCTATCAATTACCAAGTACTGGAGAATAGCATATGTAGACATGTTTGAAGTTCAGCCTGTGTGACAAACATAGCTTTTACCATAGATACAATCTCAAAGAGAGAGGAAGTATGGTATTCACAGGGTTACCAGGTGAAAATAGGATAAAAATCATGAAAAAAAGAATGCATCCACCACATCTAGGGATTGGTTACCTGCAATATAAGTATTTTTTTTTGGGGGGGGGGGGTATTATAAGTTTTTTTCAGAGAAGATACGTGTTGGGTTTGAGGATTATTGTAATATTACTGACAAGTCAGTATAATGATTAAACTGTTTTTGAGTCTAACCAGCAGAGATTGCAATTGCTGAATTGTGGCATCGTAACTAAAATCTGCATCTGTGTATATTTTTTAAACTTCTGAGCAGAGTGGTACAAGTTACAGTATATATGTTAAAGATTGTAATTTCCTCTTATGTTATCTGTAAAAGCATGTTGCTGTAGTCTGGAAAGTAATGATAAGCCCTGAGTAGTTATCCAGATTTCTTTCAGGCTCAACACTTCCTAATGGCATGGTTAAGTCATCATAGAGTATAAAATACACGACAACTTACGCTATTCAGTTTGTGTTTTTAGCAAAAGATATTTTTTGAGCTAAATGTTTATAGCATGCCTAAAATAAACATACAAAAGATAAACCTGGAATTTTATTAAAAAAAACAGATAATAATAAATATGCAACTTTAGCATTTCTAGCATGAACAAACAATTAATTTTAATGTACATACAGTAAATAAAAATGTTACTGGCATACCTGAAAGGTTCATTTTAATAGGAACATACACCCTAACACATGACAGTACCTATGTAATATTTATATGAAAGAAAACAAATCTAAGAAAAAATTAAATTAAATATAATTTATTACAGTTGAACAGTTTCACGCAATTTAAAAATGTATTGTATTTCAGTGTGTAGCTATACCAGTATTTTCAAAAATGCTATACAGCTAATACCCTTTAGAGGTTGTAAAACAGCTCTACATACATATTAAACAGGCAGAATGCTGTCTAAAATAAAGCTTTCTTGTAGCAGTTTTTATTAAATGCAATCTGCATGTTAACTTTCTAAAGTGATTGTCAGAGTTTTAGATAACTAGAGGAGTATAAAAATAGACAAAAGGAGGCCAAACACATTATCTGTGCTGCAAAAGCACAGAAAGAGGAGGAAATTGCTAAGTCTATTAAGGAAGGAGATAAAACCTTTTTTAGGTACATTAGTGATAGAAGGAAAAAATACAACGGGAAAACTGGGCACAACACATATGTTGAGGGAGACCAGGATGTAGCAAACCATTTAAACAATTACTTTTGTTCAGTCTTCTCAGAAACAGACTGCACTAATGATAACAAGTCAGAGGGAGTTGTATACACAACACGGGTCAAAAGGGCAACATAAAAAAGGAAGATAGTGATTACATGGATTTTTTCCAAAATAGAGGAAGGAATTATCTGAATCGTTAAAGGAGGAGAAAGACACGAAAACGTCGTGTCTATTACACAAACCGGAGGAAAACAGATAAAAATATGAGGAGATCAATAGATTTTGAGACTGTTAGTGAAATCTTTCAATTGTACGTCTAACGTAAATTATTTTTGACGATGTTCTTTCGAAATAAAATCTGTCGTAAGACGGACAAATTATACATACATCTCGACAAAATGTTGGAGATTTCCCATAATCGACATATCG
>BLSH010052913.1:1582431-1610126 GCA_018402905.1 Glandirana rugosa | reverse complement strand
GTCCGTGCGATCGTTCGGGTTCCGTCCGGACCCGGACCCGGACTTTGTCACGAAGTTCGGACGGACCAGCAGAACCCGAACTTCCAGGTGTTCGCTCAACTCTAGTGATTACATTGATACTGGCTTCTATCAGGGAAACATTTATCATTCCCTTGAAGGACTTTTGAAATAAAGAGAACCTAGTCGCCGCCTACCAACTGACCTCCATATCCCGTACCCAGTTCAGAGCATACCAAGGTTTGTCAAGGTTTTCCGTCAGTGATGTATAAATTAATAATATACTTCCCCTTTGATCCAGGATTTCAGAACACCATTTTTCATAAGCAGTAATTCTTGGTGGATCAGGTTTCGAGTCCCAATTGGAAGACAGGAAGTGGTGAGTTTGGTGTAGGCAAAATCTTTCAGTTAGTCGCATATCCAACTTACCAATACAGTGACTTAACATTACAGGACTCAGAGTGGACATAAAGTGACCAATTCTGAATAGGCCCTTGTTCTTCCACCACTGAAGAGCCCGAATGTCTTGACCTGGAAGGAACTGAGGGTTGTTAAATAGGGGACTTAGCGGGCTGAAAATAGATACTAGGTAGGGTGACTTATATAATGCGTCACATGAGATAGGGTGGAGGCTAATATTGGGTGTCTCTTTTAGGGGGCCCATACCAAAAAATCAATAGTGTGCAATGGGACCCCCTGTCTCTCCATAGAAGCTCAATTCTGTTTTCTATCTTGAGCATAGATGATTGAGAACTGAGCTAGTTGAGCTGCCTGCTAATATTTCCAGAGGTTTGGTAACCCCAAACCTCCCCAAATACGCCTCCTATATAAGACACTCTTAGGGCACCGGTATCCTTTGTTTCCCCAGATAAATCTCGCTATTTGAGATTGGAACTTCTGTAATTGTGATTTCTTGACCGGGATAGAATGGGAGTGGAATAAATATAAAATCCTAAGGAAAAGGGTAATTTTGACAGAGTGTACCCATCCTAACCAGGACAACTTGTCCTGTCCCCAGCTAGACAGATCTGCATTCCATTTTTGAACATGGGGGTAATTAACATTATAGATTTGGTCAATGCTGGCTGCCAGGTTGATACCCAGATAAGGGATGTGTGTGGAGCTCCAGGCGGATGCAAAGTGTTCCTTAAGCTGCTCTACCACCGGCTCAGACATAGTGATATTTAACGCAGCTGATTTAGCCATATTTACCCAAAGTCCAGAGGCCCTCCCAAACTCCTGCAGGAGTTTAAGAATATTCAAAGTAGAAATGAGGGGGGGGGGGGATAACTAAAAGTAGATCATCTGCAAATAAAGCACATTCGATCATGATGGCAAAAATGATTGGGGAGAGGGGACAACCCTGTCTGGTTCCTTTGGAAATTGGGAACGGGTCCGAATAATGTCTTTGAAGTTTGACCTGGGCTCTCTGATTAACATACAGAGCTTGTAAAATCTGCAGAAACCGTGGGCCAAACCGCCATCTATTTAGGACTTCAAATAGGTATGACCAGTCTACCATATCAAAGGCCTTCTGTAGGTCCACTGAGAGCAGGAACCCCTCCTGACGGGGTCCCCTGTCCCACTTCGACTGTAAGAGGGAATAATTTCTATGTCTCTGCGTATCTGGTCCGGGCCCTGTCCTACTTGGTCTTTGTGAACATAGTTCCCTATATATTTAGACAGTCTATTGGACATAATTTTGGTTAAAATTTTGAGATCGTTGTTGATCAATGAGATGGGCCTATAATTGCATACGTCTGAGTGGTCCTTGGGGACTTGGGGATGACAGAAGCATAAGCCAAATTACATTCACCGTCTAAGGAGGAGCCCTCTCTAAGGGAATTGAAAAACGTGTTAAGACTGGGGTAATAGTGGTAGCGAAAACGTTGTAATAGCCCGAAGACAACCCACCCAGGCCTGGAGGAGAGCCCTTCTTAAGTTTTCTTTTATTACTTCCAGAACTTTTGAGTCTGCTATTTATTTGTCAAGAGCTTGTCTGTTCCCTCTTTCCAGCTTGGGGAGTGGGATTTCATCTAGAAAATCAGTAGGGTTAGTAGGATGTAGACCCCCCTCTACCTTATACAGTTTGGCATAAAATTCATAAAATGTGGCCATAATCCGTTGGGGATTCTGTGTAAGGGTTCCTGCAGAAACTTTTGTGAAAGAGAAAGAGCGGGGCCCATGGGACAACTTGACAGCCAGTTGGAGCCTATTATATCTTTTTGGAGATAAAATTGGGGGTTCGTCCACCTGAAGTGCTTTTCGGCCTGGGTGGTCAAAGCCAGGTTTAGGGCTACCCTCCTGGATTCCAATAATGCTCGAGATTTAGGAGTTGGATTTTTCTTATGGTCTTTGGAGAGTTTAAGACCCCCCCCCCAGCGTCCATAAAGTGGGGTCAGTTTTACCTGACCCCACTCCAATGTGTAACCAAACACAAATCTGCCTGGATGGCAGGTCAACAACTGCCCTCAAATGAACTGACAATTGACTCCCGAAGGCAAAGCGCAGGGGCATCCCCTTCCCTACGCCCAGGACCCCGGGCCTTCTAGACACCAAGAGGGCCAGAATGACAGGAGGTTAAGGAGGATAATAACATATTTTGAAATAAATGCTAAGAGAAATAGAAACCAACCGTGGACAAATATAACATTTTGTCCCTACAACAAATTAACTGAGTTAGGAATCAGTGGTTCCAAATTGAACACATAGTCAATCAGCGAAGAGTGTAGGATCCCCAAGTGTTGAGGTCACACTACAGAGCCTGGAATGAGGGAAAAGATAAGGATGACTCTGGAGGGTCATGGTGGGTGAGAGTCCTTGGACCTTTTGGATTATTGTTTCAGCCATATCGGACTTTGATTGGACTTTGTGGAGAAGTGTAGCCGATCCAGTGTTCTTGTGGCCTGAGGATGGCCAGGGAGATGAGGTTTAGGTGTACTAGCAGGCGCTCCCCATCCTGGAAGGTGGAGAAACCATGTGTCTTGCTTTTAAACACAAAGGATAAGCGGTAAGGGAACGACCACCAGTATTTGATGGACTTTTTTGGATAAGACATCAAGAAGTGGTTTCAGAGATTTCCGTTGAATAGTGGATGGAGAAAGGTCTGCAAAGACTTAAATTAGGTGGCCTTGGATTGAAAGCTGGGTGGTGTTTGTAGAGATTCGCATAACTTCTTCCTTCACCCCATAATAGTGAGGTTTAACCATAATGTCCCTGGGTCAGCCATCTGAGCGAGGGGGGTGAAGTGCTCTGTGAGCTCTGCCCAATTCAAGGCAGTGAGCTAGGATATCAGGGATGATGTCTTTGAGAAAGGCACAAACCACCTCTTGGACCTCTGTGATCGTTTCCAGGAGACCTCTAATTCCAAAGTTGTAGCACCTGGAACGGTTCTCCAGGTCATTGATTTTAGAGAGCGCTGTGTCTAGTTAGTCTTGCAATTCCTGGATGCGGGATATATTCTGATTAGTCCTGGCGACTAACTGATCCGTCTTATGTTCTATGGCCTTGATCCTGGTTCCCAGGTTTTGGAGGTCTGCTTGTTTAGTGGATGTGATTTGAGATGCAGTTTGGGCCAGGCCCCTGGAGAGCATTTTAGAAAAGGTATTCATCATAATGTCTGGTGTCCTGGAGAGAATGAGCCCATTAGCTCCGACATTGCTGGGCTGGCTGTAGTGTCCCTCAATGGGGTGGCATTCAGCTCATTTAATGTTCTCTCAAGCAGAGAGTCTGTGGATGTGGGTGATAATAGTTGGGGGGAGGATAGTACTCACTGTGTTAGGCCCAGCACGAGGGAAAAAAAAGGATTGTGAGCCTCTGTCTGTACCTGCCTCCATATCCTCTCTGTTATCCTCCTCCTCATGCTGTGGTTCGGGCGCCATCTTAGCAGCTTCTGGGGCCGAGTTAGTGAATTCTGGTTTGCTGGACAGGTCCCTCTTTACTGACCCTGACTGCATGTGAACTGTTCCCAGCAGTTCCCCTACTAATTGTGCCCCAGGGCCGCCTGCAACGGTAATACTGGGTAGTCTGGGATATCGGCGGGGCTGAGTAAGCTGGAGCGGCAGCATCACCAAGTAGGCCTGAGTGGGACGGATCTCTCCGACCTTTCCCGATCACTCCCGGGTATATGGGCAGCTACCCGATCGGTTCCACTGCTGGAATAGCTCAGGGGGGAGATCCAGGGATGAAGCTGCTTGCTGTACTGGGGCTGAGTAGGTCAGGCGGGCCGGAGCTCTGAGCTTAGGCATCCATCTCGAAGGTTCTGCGCATGTGCACTCCTCCCATTTTTTTTTTTTTTACAAATTATTTTTCCTTGTAAGGCCATCCCTGCCCTGGTAAAGCAAACACAGGCAGGGACATCAATGACTACCTTTAAGTCCAAGACCTAAACCCCACTTTGTGGGGTGATGAATGAGGAATCCCAACTTATAGGTGAGTGTAGAGAAATAAATATTTCTAATGCTATAAAAAACAAGTGTTTCACAAGCACAGGGAGAACCAGGTTGAGTCTTCTTAATCAAACAGTGAAAAATTGGTCAGAAACAGGACAGCTTTAATAAGGGTAATAAACCTAACTGATTTCGGCCTAAATTTTTTTTAAGCTATGGGCATGGGGGGGGGGGGGGTGCAGTAACTTTAAAGCGTAACTCCACTTTTTTTTGATTAAAAAAATTGCCTTCTGGGTTATTTATGTACAATTGTACATTGCAAGGATTATAACAAATTGTGTTGCAGATTCCTGCCTTTTGTTATCCTGAAGAAATTCCTGTTTGTTTATCTGTGCCTCTGTGCTGAATAGGTCTAATGGGAGTGGTTTCATAATTATCAATCAGGTGTGCAGCTGCAGGGCACTAACGAGGAAAGCTACTGGGCTTGCATTCCTTTAGACATGTTCCTACTGGAAGTATCTCACCAAAAATTACATTTTTGTTGCAGGGAATGCCTGAAGTCTGACTTGTATCTTAGGTAAACTTATGGGAAAATTGGTGAGCCAATCACACAAGCAGGAAATTCGTTTCTGGGGAGTGGTCAGTACACATTCTGTGTACAGGACACTGCATTTATAGAAAAGTACAGCGGCTGCAGATTGAAAAGGAAAGGTAATTTTTAATAGCATTCAATTATATTATGACTTATATTGCAATTGTACACACTATATTATTTTTTCTTTTGCTATTTTTTTCCCCATGAAAGTGGAATTACCCTTTAACCCTTTCGCCACCAGGTCCGTACGTCGTACGGACCAAACGGCAGGGGGTATTACACACAATCCAGTGGCTGCAGCCACTGGGATTGTGTGTTACTGACGGGCAGACTCCTGCCTGTCAGGTGAGAGTGGTCGGGCGGCGCCGCTGCCGCCCGATCGCTCTCACGGACCCCCGGTGATGGTGCCTCCCGCGCGTGCGCTCCCGCCATGCTTACCGGGCTTCGCTTGCTCATCGGCAGGCCTGGGATATCCATGGCGGGCAGCGGCATGTAAAGGGGAAGGAGGAGAGCGGATACTTCTTGCAGTGACCCGGAAAGCGACGTCTCTGATGTCACTTCCGAGTCACATTCTCCATGTCCCCGACTCGATTTGCTGGTACAGGATGTTTTGCAATGCAATCTGCATTGCAAAACATTCAGTTGAATGCAGGGGAGACATGCAGGGTCTTTTAGACCTTGCATGTCTCAATAAAGAGAACCTGTCACAGAAAATCATCACATGTGATGAAAAAAAAAAAGTTAAGTAAAAAAATTTTTTTTTCTTTTGCAAAAAATAAAGTTACACCTAAACACATAAAATCCTCCCCCCCCAAAAAAAATTTTGAGGCCCCCACCCCCCTATATACACATGCATGAGGGGTGCTTATGCATGAAAACGTTGATTGCGATACACATGTTACATATCACCGTGTATGAGAGCGATAATTCTAACACAAGCCCTCCTCCGTTACACTAAACTGATACCTATAGGGGGCTTCTGAAGTGTCACCCATAGAAAATATAGGGTACTGAAGTTTGACGCCATTTCACGGGGCGCACAAAAATTTAAGGTTTGGCATGTTGGGTATCTATTTACTTGACACAACCTCGTCTTTTATTTTTTACAAAACATTTGGGTAATATATTGCATTTATTTGCCCTACAATTCACGTTAGTGTGTTTTTACTGAAAGTTTGCATTTCCTAGACCGCTGCGGTAATATCATGTGACATAAAAAATTGAAACTACCACTATTTTAATCTCTAAGGTGTCTGCTTTCAGAAAATACATCATGTTTGGGGGTTTTGTATAATCTTCAGGCCTAAAATTATTTTTTAAACATGTGCCAAAAACGCAAAAACAACACCCCCATGCACCTGCTGCGTGCATGTGTGCTCCCATGTACACCTTTTTTGTTGCACTCCTGAGCCCGGGATAGTGTCTCCTGTAGAAGTTTGTTATTCTTTTCCAAGAATTCTGTAGTCTCCTGTACAGCAGGCACCGCACTTTCTGGTATTAGGTTGGGTAGAAACGTAAGGTGGTAGCCGAGATTCGCCCAGAATGGAGATTGTTTAGTGGCCAAGTGCACCGTGTTGTTGTAGGCAAATTCAGCTACCGGCAGCAGTGAGACCCAATCGTCCTGAGAAAAAGGAGAGTAGCAGCAGAGGTATTGTTCCAGGGTCTGTTTAGTCCTCTCTGTCTGGCCATTTGTCTGCGGATGGTAGACAGACGAGAACACCAGTTCGATCCCCAAGGCCGAGCATAAGGCCTTCCAGACTCGGAATGTGAATTGCACCCCACGATTGGATACTATATTGGCCGGGATCCCATGGAGATGGACTACCTTTTTGATAAAGGTCTCCGCTGTTTCAGCTGCGAAGGGAGTACCCTTCATGGGGACAAAGTGCGCCATATTGGTGAGGCGGTCCACAAATACAAAGATGGTGTTGAACCCGGCAGAAGGGGGTAAGTTGACTATAAAGTCCATGGATATGTGGGACCATGGGCACTCTGGGATAGGGAGTGGGTTCAATAGGCCCAGGCTTTGGCTCTGCTGGTCTTGTTTCGGGAACAGATTGGGCAGGTGCAGACGTATTTCCTGCAGTCTTCATCAGCTAAGGGCCACCAAAAGGAGCGCAACAGCAGCTCCGCCATCTTGCGGCCACCAAAGTGCCTGACCAACTTGTGGTCATGACAAAATTTCAACACAGCTAGGTGCAGTTCTTCTGGAATGAAGATCCTGTCATGGTACCACCATAGCCCGTCTTTCACCACCAGTCTGGGGTCGGGTGACACAGTGGATCTGGCTAGAGATTGCCTGACCCGAGATAGCAGATCCTCCTGGGACAACAAGAATTTCAGGGAACATCCTGGACAGGGCGTCTGGCTTTATGTTCTTCGACCCAGGCCTGCATGTGCTATGCAGCTGGAATCTGGAGAAGAAGAGTGTCCAGCATGCCTGACGGGGTTTTAGAGGCGAACATGTCTTTATTAGTTTTATGAGAATAAAAAAACATAGACAACATAATTTGTGAATGTAGGGTCCATACATTTAACACATATTATCGAGATCTATTCTCTGCTAGACCCATGTGATGAAGTGACAATAACATGTCCATTCAAGAAAGATAAAAGAAACATACTAACACATCGAAGAAATAGAAAAGAAATAAAAAGAAAGAAAGAAAAAATAAAAGAAGGGGTGAGAGGCATAGGAGAAAAAAAAAGAGAAAGAAAGAAGGAGTTCAGGAGAGTCTGAGGTGAAGGAAAAGAAGAAGAGAGTCTCTAGCAGTCCAAGCGTCCAAAGAAGGGGGAAAAATGACCTAAGCATCCTTTTAAGGGTATCAGAGGTGGAAAACTCAATCCAAACATACCAGAGGGTCTTGTATTTGTCAAATGAATCAGTGTCCATCGCTAGCATCTCCTCCATCCGCATCACATCATTTACTGTTGAAACCCACATAGCTAAAGGAGGGGTATCCGACTTCTAGTGTAGGGGGATCTCAATTGCCTAGTTGCGGAGAGGAAAAAACGAAGCAGGCATTTTTTTTGGGAGGCTACTGAGCTGGGGAGCATCAACAGGAGTGCTACCTTGGGTGAAGGCGTTAGAGACATGTCGTCATATATGGCGTTGTAGACCGTGAAAATTTGTGTCCAAAATGGCTGGATCTTACTACAGAACCACCATATATGTAGATAGTTTCCTTCAGTGGATCCGCACCTCCAACACGTTGGAGTTGTGGATGGAGATATTCTGTGTAATGAAAGGGGGTCCCTGTACCATCTGGACAGGAGCTTGTGATTTTTTTTGTGCATAGCAAGATATCATGGATTTGTGAGTAAAGTGGAAGGAAGTCTGCCAATCCACAGCCGTAAGTTCCTCCGTGGAACACATCCTCGTGAAGAATAGAAGCTCATCATTGATCAACGCATGTAGGAGTTTATAAATTGCAGATAACAGCATTTCAGAGATGGAGCACAGCCTTTCATAGTTGGTCAGGGGGCAGTGTATCTGTGTGGACTGAAAAAGTCTGGCGCAGAAAGTGGATATGTGGTGTGCAGTAAGCCAGTTCTTATCACCATCCGGGACTACAGGTCTCCCAGCGTCTGGGTGTACAAACTGATGTGTCACTGGTCAGGATGTTCTGGTCATGGCCCCAACCGTATAAAAGCCCATACCCTGGGGAAATGAAGGGCTATCAAAGAGTGACGTAAGAGGGGATAGATCTGATGACAGGAGGTCCCAGAGACCCTTTTTATACCACAGGTATAACGCGCCCCGTGTTAAGGGGGAGGAAGAATTTAAGCTGGGTGGATTTTTGCCATAGCACCATAGGAGAGTCATGAGGTCCAATGGGGAAAGATCTTGTTTGACTATTGTCAATGCCTTGGTGAATGGAAGAGAGAACCATTCTATAATCCGAACGGAAGCTTTGTGATAAAGTTCATAGTCTAGTAGCTCCACTCTCCCACGCATTTTAGGAAATGTAAGTAGCTTATGTCTGATGCGTTATAGGCCCCTGATAGATCACCGTACCCTCCATCAGGGGCTCCAGGGTCTTAAACATATGCTGGAAAAATTTAGCTTGGCCCTTATTGGGAGCGTGGGAAGATATGAAGGTCTGGTTGTAGGTATTGGATATGCCAGGTGTCTCATCTCTCGTCTAGGGACTGGTTAACCTGTGTCACTGGGAAGGTCACTGGAAAAGAGAGGGGGTTAGTGCATTGGAGAAAAGAATACAAAGGGGACTTCCTGAATGTTGTGCCACCGTCTGTAGATTCAGAACAAAAAAGAGGATTGTGGGACACCCCACATGGCTTGGACGTTTTCAATGGGCACACCACGAGATAGCACAGATTTATTTTATAAAAATACAAAATTTTATTTATACATTAAAAGAAGTACATATACATGAAATATATGTCAAAAATGATAAAATAAGGAGGCACAGGTCCTTAACGTGTCCTGTACGCGAACCCCGCATGTAGGGTCACATCAGTTGACACGCTAAAGATCTGAACCATTGCACACTCTACACATATGCTAACAATACAACCACAATGTGTTACTACACACGAAATTGTAGGAGTCAACGCGTTTCGCTATGAGCTTCCTCAGGACTCCAAAAGCATGGCTGTCGGTTGCAGGAACAGCTAATCAAAAAGGATAATGTCATTAACATGTATCGTAGACAATGAAAGGTTATAGGATGTGTACAGTAATTTATTTCAACAGTTTATACATGTCTACATACAACTTTTGGTATATAGGTATATGTTTATAGACGAGGCAAGAAAGGTAAATGTATTTTCTTGCCTCGTCTATATATATATATATAACCAAAAACCCCTCTGCCTGTTTTTTCTAAACGTGTATCCAGTATTTATACATTTGTACTAATTTCTAGCAGAAAATCCCTTGGAGTCTGGGTCTTGACAAAACCCCTATGCTCGCCCCCCTGATTGCCGTCCCGAGCCACACGGAGTCACATGTAAGCACCTATATACCAAAAGTTGTATGTAGACATGTATAAACTGTTGAAATAAATTACTGTACACATCCTATAACCTTTCATTTTCTATGATACATGTTAATGACATTATCCTTTTTGATTAGCTGTTCCTGCAACCGACAGCCATGCTTTTGGAGTCCTGAGGAAGCTCATAGCGAAATGCGTTGACTCCTACAATTTCGTGTGTAGTAACACATTGTGGTTGTATTGTTAGCATATGTGTAGAGTGTGCAATGGTTCAGATCTTTAGCGTGTCAACTGATGTGACCCTACATGCGGGGTTCGCGTACAGGACACGTTAAGGACCTGTGCCTCCTTATTTTATCATTTTTGACATATATTTCATGTATATGTACTTCTTTTAATGTATAAATAAAATTTTGTATTTTTATAAAATAAATCTGTGCTATCTCGTGGTGTGCCCATTGAAAACGTCCAAGCCATGTGGGGTGTCCCACAATCCTCTTTTTTGTTCTGCATTGGAGAAAAGTAATGAGCAAATAGAAAGAAGATGAGATGATCCTGAAGGCAATGGAAGAGAAACCCCTCCATGCCTACAAGAGAAAAACTGCTCACGTCTCCTCTACAGTAGAGGGGACAAACTCGTCTCAGGGTATGAGAAAACTCAGAGCTCTGGGACAGGTGGAGATACATGAGTACCACTCCAGCAAACCAACAACTCTGAATAAAGAATAACTTTCTGAAACTAAAAACTGAGAGCCCCGCTAACATAAACTAGCTCTCTTAAATCACTTAACGGTATAATTGTGCAGGGGTTAGCTCACTTGACCACTCCCCACAGACGACAATCACTCCTATCCCCTAATTGGCAGGGAAATGTATAGCGAGCCCCGCAAGTGGGGTCCATTCGCTGTTTAGCTCTAGAGGACACTGCCTGCAGGGGTGGGGGCCCGAGCCCCCCCCAACTAATGAGATGGCCAGAGAGAGAGGATGCCATCTTCGCAACATCGGAGTCATAAAAATGAGTTGGTCAGTAGACCTTTAGAGTCCGGGGGTGGGGAGTATACAGAAGAGGCTATGGCTTCCTATTGAGAAGGCCTTAAAGTTGTTTCTGCAAGTCCAGTCCGTGTATATTCCTGTACACAAAATGGAGATTCAAATATAGTCCCTGTAGCATAAGAGCTGGATCTGTACTAGAATGTTGTAGGTCATTTTGTGTGCACAAGGCATCCAAACCAAAGGAGTGGAGGAAAGGCTGGTGAGTATTAGGGCAAATGGACCTCAGAGAGACTCAGAGATTGGGTAGAGCCGTAAAGTTCCACTGGTGTAGTTGAAAATGATAATAGCCCAAAAACGATCCACACAGGGTTCGCAAAGGAAGTCCTGAAAATCCTTCATTCTGACCTCAGGCAGGTCATCCTCTTTTGGTTTCTTGTGTTTCACAGTATTCCATACCAGGGTCAAGGGGCTGGATGGGAGATGTTGTTTGTTGCTGCAAGCTATATGCCCTGGTGGAGACAGAGGGCGCTCCTGGGAAATGAGACCTAGCTGTAGCAGTATACATCCCCCCTACTGAAAGGTAGAGAAGGTGAAAGTCTTGTTCTTAAACTGGAATCTCAAGCTAAAGGGAAACAGCCACCAGTATTTGATTTCATGTTGTAACAGGATTGTCAGCAGGGGCTTAAACCCTCTCCTTCTTTGTATGGTTGTGGGGGGGAAGACCTGGATCACAAGTGCTTGAAAGGTGAGTTGTGTTGTGGATCAGGCTCTTCTCAAAATTTCCTCTTTGACTGCATAGTAGTGTGGTTTTACCACGATGTCCCTTGGGAGACCATCAGACCTGGGAGGACTGAGGGTTCTATGTGCTCTGTTTAATTACAGTCCTATGAGATTGGATGTCAGGAATGAGTTTTTTAATAAATAAATGGACAGTTTAGGAGCATCCTTCAATGTCTCAGGGACACCCCGAATTCTAAAGTTTTGCCTCCTATTACGGTTTTCCAAATCATTCAATTTGTCTGTGACAGTTTCTAATTGAGTTTGGAGGTCCTGAATATGGTCCGTATTCTGGTTAGTTTTTGTGATGGTGGAATCCAGTTTGTGTTCAATCACTTCCATACGGGAGCCAAGATTTTAGAAGTCTATTTTAATATCATTTGTAATTTTAGTGGCTGTATTTGCCAATCCGCAGTCCAGCAATTCTGCAAATTTAACAAACATGTCCATAAGGCCTTGCTGTTCAGCGGTGAAGCCTGATGGATGTCCCCTTTCGGTCATGGGGCTGGGGGAGCGGGGGGAGCAGGAAATCTTCCATCGTGTGCCCAATTAAAGATTCTGTGGAAGCAGGGGTAGCCAATCCTACCTGAGGACTGTTAGAGAGCGATCCTGGGTGTTGTATGAGGCCAGATGAGGGTGGATGCTGTCCTGAGCAAGGAGGATCGGTCGCCATAGCCGACTGTGTGTTGCGGTCCTAGGTCCCTTTTCGCTGACCTCTGTGGCATAGGGGTGACCCGGGGTGTATCTTCACCCCGTCTGACTGGAACAGGTGTATTAATTAGGGCTCTGTGCGCTTTGGGGAGCCGCGGTCTGCCGTAGCGGGACGGAGCTTCAAGATCAAGCGTCCATCTTGGATGCTATCGCGCATGCGCCTCGTGCACAATGTTTTTGTGCATTTTTTTAAAATTGAAGATGTCAGAAAAAGACCCCAATTAATACAACGTTGTTGAAAAAAGCTAAGGCAATTGAAGAGCTAGCTATCAATCACTTGTGGCCACACATACAGATACTGGCCATTAAAATGATTTTTGGTTGTACAGATCTGCAGATACAGCAGGGCACATAAGAACATGATAAGCCAATGGTGCTTGAGGTGATCAGAGATAGGGAAAAAAGAGGGATAAAATATCATGAGAGAGATCCTTCTAAGAATAGTATTCAGTTGTACTTATATGGAAAGTATAGCAAACATGTAGTAAGCGTTCCAGGGTCAAACAACCTGTTTTAGCAGAGAATATCTGCATGCATAGTTTGGGGGCGGTCGCACTCATTGTACTTGCTAGAGTGCAATCAGATCAATGAACAATAGCAAAGAGATTGGAGCCACAAAATGGAACCAATGAGTGGCTAGCAGAGGCGCCCATTAAATAAAAAGTTGCTTCTTCTAGAAGGTTGGTATTTATTGATCATAAGAACAGGTTAACACACACCATCAATGCGTTTCATTGATCTTTAGTGGCCACTTTATCAGGATAAAGTGTATAGTACACTGGATAAAATACATAAAAGTATGAAAAAACATTTTAATGGTGAATCTAATGAGTGAAAAATACATATAATAAAAAATAGATGTATTAATAAAGTGGTAAGAAGACCCTACTGTATATTGACTTTGTTGTAATCTAACACTGCTTTTATAAGTTGATTTCTACGTTTTATATCAAAGTGTACCCATAACAATGGTGTTACAATTCTTATAATTTTGTAAAGAGAGGACCTAACTGCTTGCTTTCAGATTCTCTCTCTCTGAGAATCTGTTTTTACAGAGCAGCAAATGAGGGGGGGGGGGGGGAGATATATCACTTCTCTAACTTGTGTTTTGTAAACAGAAGGCTTTTTTCATATTCATTTAAAAAAAAAAAAAACATACATTTAATATTTTATATTGGTCCACGACTTAATCAATATATAAATTGAATCTATAGCAAAACACTGGGAACTGTACATCCAATGTAAACAGACTAAGATCCAAGTGAGCTATTAAATATGTTAATTGTGCATATGTCAGTTAAATCATTTTTTTTTTACAAAATGAATGTTGGGATTAGGAAAAAAAATCCACAGCTCTCCTGTCTTTTATGTCCCATGCAGGAACTTTGCTTTATTAAATAACCATTTTTATGATTAAAGTTGAATAAGGGAGTTCCTTCACATTCTCACTTTTGGCCTCCAGGCCCAGATTTAATGAATTAAATAGTGATTTATTAATGTAAACTCAGTGTGGGAATTTTTAAGAGTGAACCAGGCATCACATCTAAAAATAGGTAAGCTGCAATATAATAAATATTTGCTTTTGGGTTGTAAATTATACAATTAGAGATGTCCATCCTCAGAAATGCTCATCCCTTGTGTTTCACTTTAACTGTATATGCTAGCATTTTTGTTCATATGTTAGCCGAAAAACAGTCTGGAGTTACATGCACCATTCTACAGGACATATACACTCATTTAAATATATCTTGACAATACAATGTAATAAAGTAATCTAAAACAAGTCTTAATGGAAGTTTATGTTCTTACTGCACTAATTGCAGCAATCTATGTTTACAAGTGGGTGGTTGAATGCTAAAGAATGGCATGGGAAAAAAACACATAGCTGTAGGCTATCTGCAAATAGAGAATCCCTCTGGGATTGACAGCCACTGGGTCAGACACCATTGCTTTAAACCATCCACTTTCATTTTATGTTGCCTGGTGATGTGACAGCAGTTAGCTTCAGTTTCAAAATCATGCAGTAGACTAAAGGGAAGCTATAGTTTTTCTATAGAAATATCTGAATACATTGCCAGGCCAAGGTTCTATAGCACTCAATGTAAAGATGCCAAAATGCTGTGCTCCACCACATATACATGTTTTTTTTTTATTGCACTTCACCTCACATATGTTTATATATGTAGTCCCCTCTATCAAATTTTAATTAAAGTATAAGAGTATATTATAACGTGCTCAACCTTACCAGCAAAAGGAATAAAAAGCTTCAGTAATGCAAAACAACTAAGTGTGCTACACCCCTTATCAGATCAGCCTAATGTCTCACTATTATAGACAAATCGTCCGCCTGTGTAGTTAGAATGTAAACGTATTCATACTATCCTCACACATGACTTTTTTGGTGCAATATGTTACTAAAGGACATGCATTCTATACTTCTCCATTGTCACACTCTTGTTTGAGCATCAAAGCTCCCAGCCTAGTGCCTTGCTTCCCTTCAGTTGTTGGGTAGGCCGGGCAGTGCAGAGCAGGCTCTCTGCTTGTGGGTTGTGGTCTCCGTGATGGGAATGCTCATACTCCTAAATGGCTGTACCACCCCAGCCCAAAAGTTGGAGGGGGGTGGAGGCCCAATAAATGGAAAAAAGGGGTGTACTCTCAGGTAAAGAAGGAGGTGAGCAGGCAAGTTGAAGTGTATGAAGTAGTACAGGCTGTGTTCTATAAGAGAGTTGGCTACCTTCAGTCCCTACTGAGCAGCTAAAATTTATGAAGTGTAGTAGATAGTTACAGGTTCAGAAAGCAGGTTACAAATAGCTCCAAAAACCTCTATGATGAGCAGCTTCATTCATTGCTGTACTTTACAGTATTGGGTTGTCTTGATGTTGGGCCTACTCTGGGAAGACTGCTGTTAACATGCGAGGATCAGAGGTGTCTCTGTCTGCAGCCTGAGGGTCATTTCTACAAGTGACAAAACTGACATCAATCCTGTGCCCTCTTACAATGTATCTCCTCTCTGGGACACGAAGCATATATATTTAGTTAGGGATGCCCTGCAGTACCAATCCTGCCTTCCATATGGGCCCCTCATCTGCTTACTTGTTAGCTCAGCACTTTGTGATTGTAATGAGATTAATGTACAGTATCTCACAAAAGTGAGTACACCCCTCACATTTTTGTAAATATTTTATTATATCTTTTCATGTGACAACACTGAAGAAATTACACTTTGCTACAGTGTAAAGTAGTGAGTGTACAGCTTGTATAACAGTGTAAATTTGCTCTCCCCCCAAAATAACTGAACACACAACCATTCATGTCTAAACCTCTGGCAACAAAAGTGAGTACACCCGTAAGTGAAAATGTCCAAATTGGCCCCAAAGTTTCAATATTTTGTGTGGCCACAATTATTTTCGAGCACAGACTTAAACCTCTTGGGCATGGAGTTCACCAGAGCTTCTAAACCTCTGGCAACAAAAGTGAGTACACCCCTAAGTGAAAATGTCCTAATTGGGCCCAATTAGCCATTTTCCCTTCCTGGTGTCATGTGACTCTTTAGGCTGGGTTCACACTATCCGACAAAAAAAACGGTCCGACTTTGATCCTACTTTGCTGTGCGATTTACGGTCCTACATAGGGTCAAAGTCAGAACGTTTGTCTGTGAACAGGGATCCGACTTTGATCCCGACAATGCCAGGCACCTTCTGCTCTAGGGATCATGAAGGGGAACTCCACGCCAAATTAAAATAAAATGGCATGGGGTCCCCCTCCAGGAGCATATCAGGCTCTTTGGTCTGGTATGGGTTTTAAGGGGAACCCCATGCAGGCCAGGAAAGGGGGTGGGGACGAGCGAGCGCCCCCCCCTCCTGGACCATACCAGGTCGTGTGCCCTCAACATGGGGAGTATGGGTGCTTCGGGGCAGGGGGGGCTCTGCGCCCACCCCAAAGCACCTTGTCCCCATGTTGATGAGGACAAGGGCCTCTTCCCGACAACCCTGGCCGTTGGTTGTCGGGGGCATATCGGAATCTGGAAGCCCCCTTTAACAAGGGGGCCTCCAGATGCCGACCCCCCACCCTATGTAAAGGAGTATGGGGTACATCGTACGCCTACCAATTTACCTGGAAAAAAAATGTACAAAAAAAACACTACACAGGTTTTTTAAAATATTTTATTAAATCAGCTCCGGCAGTCTTCTCCCCTCTTATTTCTTTGGCTCTTTTGCGGGGTCTTCCATCTTCTGAGGGGTCTTCTTTCTTCTCCTTCTCTGCGGCGTCTTCTGCTCTTTTTCTCTGCTGTCCTTTTCCCTCTGTTCTTCCTCTGTTGCATGCTCGGATAAGGGCCTGGTATGCTCCTGGAGGGGGACCCCATGCCAGTTTTTTTTTTTTTAAATTTGGCGTGGAGTTCCCCTTGAAGATCCCCAGAGAACACTGATCCGACTTTGATCCGACTTCAATGCCTTTCAATGGACTGAAATAGGATCAAAGTCGGACAAAAGTAGTACAGGAACCTTTTTCAAAGTCGGTCCGACTTTGAAAAACACAAGTCAGACCAGTTAAGACGGCTCTCATAGGGAATCATTGTTTTTGTGACGTAATGCGACTTGTGCTCCTCATGTTGGTCTGAGAATCGGACTAGTGTGAACCCAGCCTCAGTGTTACAAGGTCTGAGGTGTGAATGGGAAGCAAGTGTGTTAAATTTGGTGTTATCATTCTCACTCTCTCATGTTGGTCACTGGAAGTTCAACATGGCACCTCATGGCAAAAAACTCTCTGAGGATCTGGAAAAAAAGAATTGTTGCTCTACATAAAGATGGCCTAGGCTATAAGAAGATTGCCAAGACCCTGAAACTCAGCTGCAGCATGTTGGCCAAGACCATACAGCGGTTTAACAGGACAGGTTCCACTCAGAACAGGCCTCCCCATGGTTGACCAAAGAGGTTGAGTGCACATGCTCAGCATCATATCCAGAAGTTGTCTTTGGGAAATAGACGTATGAGTGCTGCCAGCATTGCTGCAGAGGTTAAAGAGGTGGGGGGGCAGCCTGTCAGCGCTCAAACCATACGCCGCACACTGCATCAAATTGGTCTGCATGACTGTCACCCCTAAAGGAAGCCTCTTCTAAAGATGATGCACAAGAGCCCACAAACAGTTTGCTGAAGACAAACCATGTCCTGTGGTCTGATGAGACAAAGATAAACGTATTTGGTTCAGATGTTGTCAAGTGTGTGTGGCAGTAACCAGGTGAGAAGTACAAAGACAAGTTTGTCTTGCCTACACTCAAGCATGGTGGTGGGAGTGTCATGGTCTGGGGCTGCATGAGTGCTGACAGCACTGGGGAGCTACATTTCATTGAGGGAACCATGAATGCCAACATGTACTGTGACATACTGAAGCAGAGCCTTCGGAGACTGGGCCGCAGGGCAGTATTCCTACATGATAAAACACCCCCAAACACACTTCCAAGATGACCACTGCCTTGCTAAAGAAGCTGAGGGTAAAGGTGACTTGCCAAGCATGTCTCCAGACCTAAACCCTATTGAGCATCTGTGGGGCATCCTCAAATGGAAGGTGGAGGAGTGCAAGGTCTCTAACATCCACCAGCTCCGTGATGCTGTCATGGAGGAGTAGAAAAGGACTCCAGTGGCAACCTGTGAAGCTCTGGTGAACTCCATGCCCAAGGAGGCAGTGCAGGAAAATAATGGTGGCCACACAAAATATTGATATGTGGGCCCAATTTGGACATTTTCACTTAGGGGTGTACTCACTTTTGTTGCCAGCGTTTTAGACATTAATGGCTGTGTGTTGAGTTATTTTGGGGGGACAAAAAATTTACACGGTTATACAAGCTGTACGCTCACAACTTTACACTGTAGCAAAGTGCCATTTCTTCAGTGTTGTCACACGAAAAGATATAATAAAATATTTACAAAAATGTGAGGAGTGTACTCACTTTTGTGAGATACTGTATATACCTAGTTTTTGTGTATAGTTTGAAAATACATAAGGTGTGCCTTAGGCTGGCCACAATAAAAGTCCGTCCTAAAATGTGCAGTTTTATCACACAGTACAATGCAACAGATGTTGCAAGTTTTGAGGGAGCGTGCAATTGGCATGCTGACTGCAGGAATGTCCACCAGAGCTGTTGCCCTTGAATTGAATGTTCATTTTTCTACCATAAGCCGTCTCCAAAGGCGCTTCAGAGAATTTGGTAGTACATCACAACCGCAGACCACGCGTAACCACACCTGCCCAGGACCTCCAAATCCAGCATCTTCACCTTCAAGATCGTCTGAGACCAGCCACCCGGACAGCTGCTGCAACAATCAGTGTTCATAACCAAAGAATTTCAGCACTAACTGTCAGAAACCATCTCAGGAAAGCTCATCTGCATGCTCGTCGTTCTCATCGGGGTCTCGACCTGACTGCAGTTTGTCGCCGGAACCGACTTGGGTAAATGCTCAAATTCAATAGCGTCTGGCACTTTGGAGAGGTGCTCTCTTCTCAGATGAATCCTGGGTTTCACTGTACAGGGCAGATGGCAGACATCGTTTATGGCATCGGTAGGCAACCAGTAGCCCTCCAGCTGTTGTGGAACTACATTTCCCATGAAACATTGCAAGGCTGGCAGTTACATTTACTCCCAGAGGCATGATGGAACTTGTAGTTCTGCAACAGCTGGAGGGCCCCAGGTTGCCTATGCCTGGTTTATGGCGTCGTGTGGGTGAGCGGTTTGCTGATGTCAACATTGTGGATCGAGTGGCCCATGGTGGGGGTGGCGTTATGGTATGGGAAGGCGTATGCTATGGACAACGAAAACAGGTGCATTTTATTGATGGCATTTTGAATGCACAGAGAATGACGAGATCCTGAGGCCCATTGTTGTGCCATTCATCCACGACCATCACCTCATGTTGCAGCCTGATAATGCACGACCCCATGTTGCAAGGATCTGTACACAATTCCTGGAAGCTGAAGACATCCCAGTTCTTTAATGGCCAGCATACTCCCTGGACATGTGACCCACTGAGCATGTTTGGGATGCTCTGGATCGACTTATACGACACCGTGCTCCAGTTCCTGCCAATATCCAGCAACTTCACACAGACATTGAAGAGGAATGGACCAACATTCCACAGGTCACAATCAACAACCTGATCAACTCTATGCTAAGGAGATGTGCTGCACTGGGTGAGGCAAATGGTGGTCACACCAGATACTGATACAGTAAAACTGCACATTTTAGAGTGGCCTTTTATTGTGACCAGCCTAAGGCACACCTTTATAATATACATGCTGTATAATCAGCATCTTGATGTGCCACACCTGTGTTAGGAAAATGGACTTTCTGGCCCTTTCTGGCTTTCTGTGTGCGCGCTAATGGCGCCAATAGCGGCCATTTAAGCAGGACAGCACCAGGAAGCAGGTGCCGTCCGTTCTACAGCGTTTGTGTGAATTTCCTTGCTTCCTGATTGCCCGATACCTGTTCCTGTGACCCGGCCTGTTTGACCATGCTCTGAACTCTGCCTGCACCGACCCCGGCTTCCACGACCACTCTTCTGCCTACTCCCCTGTACTTAGCCGCCTGATCGTTGCCGACCCAGCCTGTACCTGACCATCCGTTTGCCTGATCCTTCTGTACTGCACCACCCGCCAGTTACTGATCTGGACTGCCTTACTACTCTTCTGCTTGCACGAGCTCCAGCGGACACCTACCAGCCACCTGAGACTTGTCCAGCCCTCGTGCCCCCCTGTGCTCCTGAGCTCCCTGTGTGCACTACTAGGGACTCTCGAACCTGGGCCACAAGAGAGGTTACCCCTGCATAAGCCAGACTCCATCACCAAGTACATGACAACCTGTGAGGTGGATGGATTATCTCGGCAAAATAGAAGTGCTCACGAACACAGATTTAGACAGATTTGTGAACAATATTTGAGAGAAATAGGCATTTTGTGTACATAGAAAAAGTCATAGCTCTTTGAGTTCAGCTCATGATAAATAGGATAAACACAAAAGTGTTACGTTTATAATTTTGCTCAGTGTATATATGCATAGGTACTATTCTATATGCAAGCCACGTGTCCTGCTTAGCAGTGCTGTGATGTGATCCTGTCTATGGTCCAGGTTTGAGTTGAGTATAGATAACAGACTCTCTCTAGTATAAGCAATATCATTTTCCTGATACAAGCATGACAGCATATACATATGGGTAGGCTTCGCCCCCGCGCCCACTTCTAGGATTGGTTATACTATAAAATCAGTCACCTCCCCCAGGAAGCATTCTCCTTTTTTCCTCACTGCTCAGCTGGTTATACCTCACCTTGCTGGATTCATCTGGCCAAGCCATACAGGTTCACGCCTCTCCAGTGGTGATGCTCCCCGTTGTACAGGCTGTAAAACTCCTATATGGGGGAGGCCTCCTCCCATGTTCCAGGGATTGGGGGTTGCAGGCGGCTGGTCTCTAAGGATGGCTCCTTCGTCATGTCTCCATGGATGGACTTTCATCAGACTTCCTGTTGGCCACGAGGCGTGGCGTTGGTAAGGCACCACATGGTACACAAATCTATAGTATGCAGCTACTTTTATGCGGTTAGGAGTTCTGCAGGTATATGCGATTAACCTGCACCACTAAGCAGAGATCACACTTGTGAGACTGCTGGTTTGTACATTGTGTCAGTCTATTGCTAAGGCTTCACAGACTTTGGTTTGTGTATGCAGGACTGCTAATGAGCTGAGCGGAACCTTTCCTATGAACTAAGCAAGGTCTAGCTCTGCAGGCTTGATTTACGGTGTATTATGATCTAATGCTTGGTTGTGGTATTAACCCTTGCAGTACATTATCTAAGGTAGGTTAACCTACTAGTGCTAAGTTTCTGAGGTCTGTTAACTCTTACTGCTTTGAATGTGATTTATATTGATGCGACAGCACTAATAACTGTTATGCGTGTTGTGAAGTTATGCGAGGCACCATAATGGACAGGCGATACTTGTCTCCTCACATGTGTTAATTTTGAGGCGACTAGCGGGAGTCCGACCCGGGTTTTGCCGGCCACCGTGGCAGAGCTGGTTCCGGCCCGGACTTTCTGGTCCACTCAAACCCCTCTCCACCTGCATTTAATGATCAGGAAGAGATCTCACTAGAGCTCAATCCAGGATCTCAGAGGGAGAAAGCTGAGCAATGTGCATATGCTTTGTGGGTGTCAGGGACAGCCCTACACTGTATAGAGAGGAATCTTTGTTTAGTGTAGCGCCAGACGGCGAGGTTTTGCTTTCTGTTTCTGTTTGTTTTGATCTTGCAAACCTGTAAAAATAAACCTAACAAGCCGACAGACTTTAAAGAAACTGACATCCATGCTAAATCTTTTCCCCTGAAAAGTGATCCCCATGAGCTAATCGCCCACACGTGGTGGAGGATCAGCGTGACAACTTTCAAAGATGGAGGAAATGTTGAAGGCCCTGCTACAAGCCAATGCAGCCCAGCGGGAAACCAACCGCCAGGTCACAGAGGCCGCTGCAGCTCAGCGAGAGGAGAGTCGCAAGACTATTGCAGCACAACAGGCGGCTCAGCAAGAGGCAACTCGCCAGGCTATAGCAGCACAACAGGAGACAAACCGGCAGTTTGCGGAAGCCCTGCTGGAGTTAAAAAAGGGACCCGCACCTCCCGTGACAGTGGAACCAAAGTTGGTACACGCTTCTTACCACATACAGAAGATGACACCTGCGTTTGACATGGAGGCGTACCTCACGATCTTTGAAAGAGTCGCTCTTCGCGAAGCACCATTCTTGACCGGCGAACCCCAAAAAGCCTATTTCGATCTGGAACCAGATAAGGCCCAGGACTATGAGACTCTAAAGGCAGAGAAACTCACATGCCTGGGGGTCACCATGGCAGTCCGGGCCCAACATGTGTATCAGTGGACCTATCACACTGACAAGCCACCCCGTTCGCAGATGTTGGACCTAGTTCACCTCACCAGGAAATGGCTACAGCCAGAGACTGCCAGGTCCCCAGATTGTGGAGCACGTGGTCATGGACCGCTGTCTACAGGCGCTCCCTGCTGCTTTGAGAAAATGGGTCAGCCATGGGGACCCCAAAACTGCAAGCCAACTGGTGGACCTCGTCGAGAGATGCATGGCTGCTAAGGACTTGTTGCGCCCATCTACGCCTGACTCCAATGTCTCTAGAGGTGAAGGATCGCCCGGCAGACCTGGTAAGACTGTTCCAGGGTTCAGGGGCGAGGGGAAATTTCACAAAACTGATACAGTTAAAGAGACTGGGGGCTCTAGACCTAGAGACTGGCCAAAGAAGCCAGGAAGGTCTTGGGAGGACTGGGTATAGAACGCATACAATGCTACTGATGCCATGCATTGGGACATATTGCTGCCAATTGTCCCCTGAATGATGAACCCATGCAATGTGATAATGCTTATTTGAAAAGACGCATTTCTCTGTTTTCACAGGTCACATGTATAGCATCATGCTCAAGTCGCATGGAGAAGCAAATGTGTGTGTGATTGCTATTGACGGAAACCCTTCACTGTGCTGCTTGACTCTGGTAGTGTGATAACGTTAGTCAAAAGCAGCTGTGTAAATCCGTCCAGGTTACACCCTAGCATTCTTGGGTCATTTGCATCCATGGGGACACTCGTGACTACCAGACGGAGCTGGTCGAATTTGACACCCCTTGCGACAGAGTGACCCTTTCAGTGGGAATGGTACCTTCCCTGCTTCATGAAGCCCTAGTGGGGAGGGATTTTCCCCATTTTTAGAGGTTGTTGGAAGGCACAGAGACCCTGGAGGAAAGTGCTTCCCCCGCTAAGGAGGCATGGGAGTTCTCACCAGACTCTTTTTGCCAACCGGAAGGAGAGATGGGTGGCAGGACCAAGGAAGAAGGAGACCCTCTTCTTTTTCCTGTAATGGCTGGGGAGCCAGAGGAGCCAGAAGTTGGCTCCCAGCAGATGGCTAATGTCCCAGACCATGTCTCTGTCCCTGACCGTGAGAGTGAACCGAATGTAGTCCCTGACTTAGAGGTCCGGAGTGATGACTTGTTGTATCAGGTGGTGAAACACGGAGAGGACGAACTGGAACAGCTAGTGGTTCCCAAACCCTTCCGCCGGATAGTCCTAGATCTGGCCCATGGTCATGTAATGGGGGGACATCTGGGTATGGAGAAAACCAGGGAGAGGATAACCCAGACATTCTTCTGGTCTGGATTGTATGCAGACGTCAAAGAATACCCTGAGTCATGCCCTGAGTGTCAAATGACAGCCCCGTCACCCCATTTTCTTAGTCCTATAATTGAAGTGCCATTCGAGTGAATTGGCATAGATCCCGTGAGACCAGTAGTAAAATCTGGGGACACCAGCACATCCTGGTGATACTGAACTATGCGACCTGCTATCCTGAGGCCATACCCTTGCGGAATACCTCTGCTAAGATTATCGCGAAGAAACTGGCCCAGGTGTTTAGTCAGGTGGGGATCCCTAAAGAAATCTTGACAGATCAGGGTACCCCATTCATGTCCAGAGTGACCAGGGAATTGTGTAAATTGTACAAAATCTCCCATCTCCATACCTCTGTTTACCACCCCCAAACTGACGGTCTGGTGGAAAGGTTTAACAAGATTCTCAAGAGTATGCTAAAAAAGGTGGTGGATAAAGATGGGCGAAATTGGGATTTTTTGCTGCCGTACCTCATGTTTGCCATATGAGAGGTTCCGCAGGTGTCTTCGGGGTATTCCCCCTTTGAACTCTTGTATGGTAGACATCCCAGGGGGCTTCTAGATGTCAGAAAGGAGACGTGGGAGGGAGAGGCTACCTCATAACCGAGTCCCATATAGAAACGTCATAGAGCACATCTCCTTGGTGCAGGATCGAATTGCAGCTGTCCTGCCCATTGTACGAGAGCATATGGAGCAAGCCCAGGAGGCCCAGAGAAGGGTTTACAATTGGGGTGCCAAAACCTGAACTTTCAACCCATGGGACAGAGTGCTGGTGCTAGTCCCCACAGTCGAAAGTAAATTCCTGGCAAAGTGGCAGGGTCCCTTTGAGATTAGGGAAAGAGTAGGGGAAGTAAACTACAAAGTTTACCAGCCTGGGAAAAGGAAACTGTAGCAGATTTACCATGTTAATCTCCTAAAACCGTGGAAGGACAGGGAGACTTTATTGGCAGTGCTCACGCCCCAAAAGGACAGGTTACCCCTAACCCCAGATCTCCCCATAACCGAGTCCTTGTCACTGATGCAACAAAACGGCGTTAAGGAATATGTCAGTAAAAATAGGCACTTTTTCTCTTCCCTCCGACTGACCACTGTGCTACAACATGACATAATCACGGAACCCAGGGTCCATGTAAAACCCTACCGAATACCTGAAGCTAGACGAGAGGTGGTGGCGAGAAAAATAAAAACCATGTTGGAGTTAGATGTAATAGAGGAGTCCCACAGTGCCCGGTCGAGCTCTATAGTATTGGTCCCAAAGCCCGATGGCACTATCCGGTTCTGTAACAATTTTAGGGAGCTGAATGAAGTGTCTAAGTTTGACGCATACCCGATGCCGCAGATTGACAAACTTTTGTGGATAGGTTAGGAGGGGCTCAGTACATAACAACCCTAGACCTAACTAAGGAGATCCCCCTAATGGAGTTAGCAAAAGAAAAAACAGCCTTCTCTACCCCCGAGGGGTCCTTCCAGTACAAACAAATGCTGTTTGGTCTGCATGGGGCCCCTGTATCCTTTCAGGGGATGATGGACAAGACTTTGAGGCCGCATCGGCCCTATGCAGCGGCCTATCTGGATGATGTCATCATCCACAGCCCAAATTGGGAATCACATTTGCCCCGGGTGCAGGCAGTAGAAGATTCACTGAGGGTAGCAGGTATAACCACTTCCTTACTGGGCACTTAAACCCTCCTCCTGCCCAGACCAATTTTAGACTTTCAACGCTGTCGCATTTTGAATGACAATTGTGCGGTCGTGCAACGTCGTACCCAAACAAAATCTTTATAATTTTTTTCCCACAAATAGAGCTTTCTTTTGGTGGTATTTGATCACCTCTGCGGTTTTTATTTTTTGCGCTATGAACAAACAAAGAGCGACGATTTTGAAAAAAGAACAATATTTTTTACTTTTTTGCTATAATAAATATTCAAATAATATATAAAAAAGAAAATTATTCATCAGTTTTGGCCACAATATATTCTTCTACATATTTTTGGTAAAAAAAAATCGCAATCGGCGTATTTTGATTGGTTTGCACAAAAGTAATCACATCTACAAACTACAGGAATAGATTTATGGCGTTTTTACTATTTTTTTTTTTTTCTACTAGTAATGGCAGTGATCTGCGATTTTTATCGGGACTGTGATATTGCAGTGGACATGTCGGACATTTTTGGGACCAATGACATTTATACAGCGATCAGAAATTTAAATGTCCACTGATTACTGTATAAATGTCATTGGCAGTGAAGGGGTTAACGCTAAGGGGGCAGTGAAGGGGTTAACAGTGTTCTAACTGTGGGGGGGTGGGCTGGTCGTGACATAACAGATCTCACTGATCCCAGTGACAGGGATCAGTAGATCTGTCATGTCCCCTGTAACAGAACGGAGAACCGCCATGTTTACATCAGCGGTTCCCCATTCTGCAGCTGCTACAGGTGATCGGCGGGTCTCGGGCGGACATCGAGTCTGCACAACCCGCGGGCACGCCTACGCAGCGTGTGGCGGCCATGAGAGCATGCCCCCGCAGGCTGCGAGTGCGCGCGGGGAGCGTGCACAAGGCAGGACAACCATAGAAGTCCGCCGGGCATTTCAGAGCTGCGCTGTAGCGTGCTGTAGGGCGCTGTAGCGCGCTTTCGGCTATAGCGCAGTCCTGAACTGGTTAAAGAGGAAGTAAACCCTGATGGGTTTTACTCCCTCTTTATTACCCTGCAATGTAAAAGCATAATGGGCTAGTATGCATTGCCTATTAGCCCATTATGTGGCACTTACCTGCATTGGAAGCCAGTGCTGTCCCGCGATGTGCCCGCTCCAGGCCACGTCCATCTTCTGCCCCTCTGCCTTCCGGGGCCGCGATCTCTGGCTCTGTGACTGGCTGGAGTCGTGTGACCTCACTCCCGCACATGTGTGCAGGAGCCGCTGATCACAGCATGATCTCAGTGAAAGAACAGCACGGAGGCTGTTTTTTCACTGCGCATGTGCCCGATGACATAGGCACATCACAGTACACTGTATATCTCCCAAACCGTGCAGGTTTAGGAGATATGCAGGGAACCTACAGGTAAGCTTTATTATAGGTTTACCTGTAGGTTAAAGTGGTTGTCAAGGGTTGACAACCACTTTAACAGCCAACACGAAGAAATGTGTCATAGGTCCCGAGGAGGCCAAATACCTTTGGTATGTGATTGGTTGAGGTCTGATTAAGCCCCAAACCAGTAAGATCGAGGCCATTCAAAAGTGGCCCCAACCGGTGAACAAGAAACATGTTCGGGCCTTCCTGGGGATTACAGGGTACTACCAACGCTTCATCCCCGACTTTGCCACCATTGCCATCCCTCTGACCGATCTGACAAAGGGTAGAGTGTCAGAAATGGTTAAGTGGAATCCTGAAGCTGAAAAGGCCTTCCAGAAATTGAAGCAAGCCCTTTGTGTACAGCCAGTGCTCATGATTTCGGACTTCACTAAGGAGTTTGTCATTCAAACTGACACCTCTGATATGGGACTAGGTGCTGTTCTGTCCCAGATCAAAGATGGCGAGGAGCACCCAGTCATCTACTTAAGCAGGAAGCTTAATAGACATGAAAATAATTATGCCATTGTGGAGAAGGAGTGCCTGGCCATCAAGTGGGCCTTAGAGGCCCTAAAATACTACCTGCTGGTTAGGTCATTCAGACTAGTCGTCGACCATGCCCCCCTTAAATGGATGTGGAGAAAAATAGCTGGGTGACTAGGTGGCTCCTGGCCCTACAGCCGTTTAAGTTCTCAGTGGAACACCGGGCTGGAAGGCTCCAAAATAACGCTAATGGTCTTTCCCGGGCCCACTGCATGGTCAGGACAGTTGCTTTGCCCCAGGGGCTTGAGCTGAGGGAGCAGTGTTTCCAACCTACCAGATTGAAATTTACTGGCACAACACCCAAAATTTACTGGCACAGCCAAGTTTTTACTGGCATTTTACAAAAGTTACAAAATTACAGTTTTCAGTGCAAATTACTTTAAACGTGACTTTTGACATTAAAACATTGAAAACATTTTACGGTCATTTTTGAACCGACACGGTCATTT
>BLSH010052913.1:1571121-1582251 GCA_018402905.1 Glandirana rugosa | reverse complement strand
CGTCTCCATCCCGCCATCACCTCGTTTCCATCAAACAATCCCCCCATCACTTCCTGTCACTATCCCTCCATCTCCATCACACAATCCCCCCATCACTTCCTGTCACCATCCCTCCATCTCCATCACACCATCCCCATCACCTCCTGTCTCCATTACACCATCCTTCCATTACCTCCTGCCACTTATCTAGTGCACACTGCACTCATACAGCGCACACTGCACTCATACAGTGCACACCAAGAGAGAGAGACTCCGGCAGCCTGGCTCGCAGCTGTCTGTTAGAGTGAGCAGAGACAGTGTGTGTGTCAAATAGTCCCACACTCACTGTCCCGACTCTTTTTGGCTGGCTTGAAGAGGAAGCGTACTGAACTCACCACTGTCACCAGGAGCGCTGCAGGGTCAGCCAGAGCAGGGAGGCAGGCAGGAATCAGGAGGATCCATCCATCCGGAGCGTCTGCTCCGGTCGGGTGCTGGCTGGCGGTGGTGTGGCGGGAAAATGCAGTAACCTCATTTGAGGGTGGATGGGCTGGGCAGAGGCACTAGCTGGCAGCAGGAGGAGAGGTCGTCCAACTTGTCTCAGGGTCAGGATCAGATCTTCTCACTTGCCGCTTGGAGATTTCCGTAATTGCACATACGCATCTCTGACCGGAGCCGATGGCCGCCGTTTTTACTGGCACTTTTCGGCTGCTACGGACTTTTACGGACACCCAAAAAACTGCCCTGTTTTTACTGGCTGTCCGTAAATTTACGGACGGTTGGCAACACTGTGAGGGAGGGATATGTGACGTTATGTGAGGCACCACAATGGACGGGCGATACTTGTCACCTCGCATGCAATCATTTTGAGGCGATTAGTGGGAGTCCGATCCGGGCTTTGCCAGCCACCGTGGCAGAGCTGGTTCTGGCCTTTCTGGTCCACTCAAACCCCTCTCAACCTGCATTTAATGATCAGGAAGAGATTTCACTGGAGCTCGATCCTGGACTTTAGAGGGAGAAAGCTGAGAGAGCTCTGAATTGGACTCGAAAAACAAGGTTTGCAATGTGCTTATGTTTTGTGGGTATCGGGGACAGCCCCACACTGTATAGAGAGGAATCTCTTTGTTTAGTGTAGCGCCAGATGGCAAGGTTTTGTTTTCTGTTTGTTTTTTTCTTGCATACTTAAAAATAAACCTGGCAAGCCGCCACACTTTAAATAAACTGACATCCATGCTAAATATTTTCCCCTGAAAAGTGATCCCCACGAGCTAATCACTCACAGTGTACTGACTGCTATTCATTACATGTTAGTTTTGATGCCTAGATCCTTTGACTGTTAGTATCAACCTGTTTTGATTCGGCCTGAAACGCCTCAGACCTCGCTTACACTTGCAGGCGGGTGTGTTTGCTGCTGGTAATCTGGGACTCCTTGGGTGCTGTGACTGGTTGCAATTAGCTGAGTGGCGGGCTCTTGGATTTCGGTGGCTGGGATTGACGGCACCCTCCACAGTGGTGAATGGCGATCTGACCCTGCAATGGGCTGCAGATGAATGTGTGGTCTGGGGCTACTTGGAACCTACGCCCGCGTCACCCTGAATGCACCCGATCACATCTGATCTGGGAGGCTAAATAGGGTCAGGCCTGGTTAGTACCTGGATGGGAGACCTGGGAGTACCAGGGGTTGTAGGATACACTGCAGGTGGATATGCGATTAACTGCTTGTAGTAGTTTACTGCTATAGTTAAGCAATACTTCCAGATATTATATCTCTAGTCTTTCAGCTCATGTGTGAGCCAGGAATGGTCAACTTGCATAGAGGCCAGCCATGTTCACTAAGGTGAGGGCAGGTAAGTACATCTGAAGCTAAAAAAGAGTGCACAATATGGGCATAAGGGATTGCAAATCTCCCCAGCCCTCAACACCAGCACCACTTTCCAAGAGGAGGAGAAGCAACCTAATCCTTCAACAGGGGCAGGCCCTCTTTAGCCCTGAAGGAGTCACTATGGAGTTAACTGCCTGAAGAGGCAAACTAAGGAGAGCTCACTATAGTAATCATCGTGAGCGAAATTGGGCTTGTGGTGGCTGTGCATCTGCCAAGATGCGATACCAAGTTGCAGGCTCGAGACAGTAGCAAATGGAGAGGCAGAGATGGTGAAGATCTAGAATCTCTAATGGTCCATGCTAAGCCAAATGAAATGGCCATGTGTATTTAAAGGGGACCTCTACCTTAGAAGCAGCCGGCTAAGGAGTCTTATCAGACAAGCCATAGATGCCAGCCTCATAAAGTGGCTGTAACTCTGTGCAAAATGACTGTGTGGATCTGTGTTCGCTAAGCCTCAGGTAATAATTGGCCTACAGAACAGGCAATATCCTTTGCAGGGGCCCTGGAACAGCAAATAGATGTGGAAATGAAGAGGGCTTAGACTACTAAGAAGTACTTTGTGGTCGGTGGTTAAACTCATTCCGGTAGCCTGGCGGTCCGGATCTTACATGGGATGAAATCAAAGTTTGGACAGTAAGGAACTCTCTAGGATGTCTGTTCCAAGAGTAAAATGAAGTGGCTATTGAGGCAAGTCGGCCACGGTGGATGCAGAACGGTATGCCTTTGCTCTAGCAGTCCGAGGTGGTCGGTTAACCCTCATGGTTCATCCCACAGACGGATAGATCTAATCCTCGATTTAAACACTTCAGCATTAACCAACTTTGTTTTTTTTTGGTGATTGCTACATCCCATATGCATATGCTGTCATGCTTGTGTCAGGAAAACAGAAAATTGTATACTTGCCCGACGATAATTTTCCTTTCCTGAAGCTAAAGCATGACAGCATATAGGTCCCTCCCTAAGGGCTTTGCATTGATGATAAGTGACGAGAATGCTGCCTGGTGGAAGGTGACTGATTTTATAGTATAACCAATCCTAGAAGTGGGTGTGGGGGCGGAGCCTACCCATACATATATGCTGTCTTGCTTTAGCGTCAGGAAAGGAAAATTACCGTCAGGTAAGTATACAATTTTCCGTTTTACTAATCAAAATCAGTGGGTCTTTGATTCATTTTTTTCTTCACTTTGATCTTGGCGTTTGGGGTTAGTTATCAAACAGTGAAGCTGAAACCACCTAAATTAACTTTCAGCATTTTTCATTAGGTTGAAAGCTATTACTGGCTATAATGCGCTGTCCATTGTGCTGATCTTTTGTAAAAACACAGGCTCAGTATTTGTAAAATTATATTGGTTTCATTTATATTTTTTATATATAAGTACAAAACAAATAATATGGGTGCATTAGCCTCCTCTATCAAGCTACTAAACTGGTTTACCAGGCAAGGTGAATAGTCTTGTGATAAGGATATCTAAACCTGCATGCTCTTCAGCACTAAGGATGCCTTGAGAGGTATCAAATGATTGAGAAAAGTCAACCCCTTCCAAAGCATTGCTGCACAGTGCTGTGGCATTCAGATTTTTCAACACCCCCTGGTGCCCATGATAGAGGACCAGCATGGTAGGAAGGTGCAAACTACCCCTTCCGTGGAGGGGGGCAAGAAGCTTATGGAATCCATTCCCTAGCATACTGGGGAAGGAGTCATTTGAACCACATATGGTTTGGAAGCAAGTGTGGAAATAAATAAACACATCACACACACCTTTTAATAAATGTTTCCAGTGTAAATTTGCTGTCCCCTCAAAATAACTCAACACAGAGCCATTAATGCCTAAACCTCTGGCAACAAAGTGAGTACACCCCTAAATAAAACTGTCCAAATTGGGCCCAATTAGCCATTTCCCTCCCCGGTGTCATGTAACTCGTTAGTGTTACAAGGTCTCTGGTGTGAATGGGGAGCAGGTGTGTTAAATTTGGTGTTATCGCTCTCACTCTCATACTGATCACTGGAAGTTCAACATGGCACCTCATGGCAAAAAACTCTGAGGATCTGAAAAAAAGAATTGTTGCTCTACATAAAGATAGCCTAGGCTATAAGAAGACTGCCAAGACCTTGAAACTGTTTAACAGGACAGGTTCCACTCAGAACAGGCCTCGCCATGGTTGACCAAAGAAGTTGAGTGCACGTCCTCAGCATCATATCCAGAGATTGTCTTTGGGAAATAGACATATGAGTGCTGCCAGCATTGCTGCAGAGGTTGAAGGGGTGGGGGGGGGTCAGCCTGTCAGTGCTCAGACCATACACCGCACACTGCATCAAATTGGTCTGCATGGCTGACATCAGACCAAGATAAACTTATTTGGTTCCGATGGTGTCAATCATGTGTGGCGGCAACCAGGTGAGGAGTACAAAGACAAGTGTGTCTTGCCTACAGTCAAGCATAGTGATGGGAGTGTCATGGCCTGGGGCTGAATGAGTGCTGCCGGCACTGGGGAGCTACAGTTCATTGAGGGAACCATGAATGTCAACATGTACTGTGACATACTGAAGCTGAGCATGATCCCCTCCCTTTGAAGACTGGGCTGCAGGACAGTATTCCAACATGATAATGACCCCAACACACCTCCATGAGGACCACTGCTTGGTAAATAAGCTGAGGGTAAAGGTGATGGACTGGCCAAGCATGTCTCCAGACCTAAATCCTATTGAGTATCTGTGGGGCATCTTCAAATGGAAGGTGGAGGAGCACAAGGTCTCTAACATCCACCAGCTCTGTGATGTCTTCATGGAAGAGTGGAAGAGGGCTCCAGTGGCAACCTGTGAAGCTCTGGTGAACTCCATGCCCAAGAGGGTTAAGGCAGTGCTGGAAAATGATGGTGGCTACACAAAATATTGACACTTTGGGCCCAATTTGGACATTTTCAATTAGGGGTGTACTCACTTTTGTTGCCAGTGGTTTAGACATTAATGGCTGTGTGTTGTTATTTTGAGGTGACAGCAAATTTACACTGCTATACAAGCTGTACACTCACTATTTTACATTGTAGCAAAGTGTCATTTCTTCAGTGTTGTCACATGAAACAATATAATATATTTACAAAAATGTGATGGGGTGTACTCACTTTTGTGAGATAATGTATATTATGCACATACAAAATACATATATGTATGTTTATATTACATCCATGCTAAATGCAGATGTGTGCATTTTCCTGGAGTCCTTATCAACACAATGACTCAAACAGTGTTTGTGTTTTGTGGAAAAAAATAAATTGTGAGTGACCTGCAAAGAATATTAATGGCTGTTCATAGACTTTGTGTATGGCCTGCACAGATGGCATGGCTCTATATATATTTACAGGATTGATCTATTGAGCATCTTATGCACAGACCACACACCCATCCTCATTACACACCCTCAAGAAGGGTCATGATGGCTTTGCAACTGAATGATTGCATGTACTTAACTGCAACATTTCTGTAGATGTATAGAATCAATAGATTTTGTTGTGATAAATGCAATTTTCAGCTATTGATGTCCTGCACATGCACATAACGACAACTATGACGTTCCTTTTACAACTGAAAAAAAAAAAACACTTTTAATTTCATTATTTTATTTTATCTTAGTTCAAGGTAAGTGTTTTTGTTTCAGATATTTTTATATCTGTGCTATATTTATTTGTAATATGAAAAAGCATAGTTTATTATTGAGAAAGTTTGTGTACATATATTTCCCCTATGTCAGTATATCAGTCAAATTGAAAAATACATTTTTGTTTGCGGTCCCAGTCTCTGATTTGTTAGGAATTTTCTGTATGCAGTACATACTGTACATGTAACAATATACTGTCTTATTCAGAAGAGTTTAACCACATTTTTGCCAGTATTAAATATTCAGTTTAATATAGTCTTTGCATGATTTACAGTGTTTGCCGTGGGTGAAGCTTACCAGTATATATCCCTTGAGATCCCAGAAACTGTCCTCGGGCAGTCTTTAGACAATCCAAAGTAGGCAGCTGGTTAGAAAAAAAGACAAAGAAAAAAAGATAAGGAAAACTTGTGAAAGAGAGAAAGGGACATGCTCCCTTGCAGTACTGATTCATATAATTCACAGAGCCAGAGTCTGATTGATGGAATTTTTTTTATCATGGATTCTAAAGGCCTCAAGTCAGCCTTGATCATCCTCACTGAACATATGTCCACATATTCCCTTGGGCAGTGTTCCTAATGTGTGCATCCATGTGTCTGTATTTGTTTAGAGTGTGCTCCCACTGATCTAATTGGACCTTTCCCATGACCCCTTGCTTCCTTAAGTTTGCCACTTGCTGATACCAAATGAGGGAGGCTTTAACCAAGGGTGCCTAAATGCAAATGAATGGAGCTATCTGCTCAGGCTGATCGGTATTATAAATGCAATTTTTGCTGAGAACCTCTCTCCAGGACAGTTATAAAGGGATCCCAAACACATCCCATCTGTTACAATCCTGCACTGATTTATGTGCGCATTAAATTTGTTAGGTTCCTGCTACCCCTGTTAATAAACTGTCATTTAAAAAAAAAATAGAAGCTTTTGAGAAGCACAATTTTTTATCTCCCAAAGGAGCAGTGATTGAAACATATATATATATATATATATATATATATATATATATATATATATATGTATGTATATAATTGATATCTATCTTCTCTATCTTATGTTTTATGCACACATCTCTTATGTTGAATATAATATACATGTTCTGCAAATAATCATGTGCACTTTTAATAATTAATCACATGCTATAATAATTCACATTGTAGGTTTGGATTCTTTTTATAAAAGTGTATCCGAGGGTCTAATTAATATGCTATAACACACCCATATGTTTATGCTTTTTTCCCTTTTTTTTTTTTTTTTTTAGGATGTCAGATTCTTCAAATCTTTCTGGTGCCCATGACAGAGGACCAGCATTGTAGGAAGTTAGGTGAAAACGACCCCCATGGAGGGGAGGCAAGAAGCTTATGAATTCCTTCTATAAGATGGTAAGGTTCAGCTGCCATTGTACAGCTCCATTGGTT
This sequence comes from Glandirana rugosa, assembly GCA_018402905.1. Taxonomy (NCBI): domain Eukaryota; kingdom Metazoa; phylum Chordata; class Amphibia; order Anura; family Ranidae; genus Glandirana; species Glandirana rugosa. The sequence continues at coordinate 1,575,331 of BLSH010052913.1, read as the reverse complement.
CAGCTGCCATTGTACAGTGTATATAAAGGATTTGTTTAGTGGCTTTGTATATATTTTTTCCTTTCCTAATATTGTCAGAACTAAATATAGGAAAAAAACTAAAAATGTTTTTCTTTCTTTTCAGGTAAATATGAAACCTTGTAGTGTTTATTAGCCAGCAGGTGGAGTTCTAGTCTACTCTTCACATCATTGACATGATTACTTTTCACCTCTGCTGAAAGACGCCCCTTGTTTACAGAACTGGAAAAAGTCATCACAGCAGTGACTCCTTATTAGGCAGCCCAGACAGAGGTTTCTATCTAGCATGGCTGTAAATCAAGATGTTGCGCTGTGGTTATTTTATAATTAACATTTTATATAGATGGGGAAAAACCGATATAAAACAACATTTTAAAAACCTATATGTTTAAGCTATTATTAAGCCAACTTTAAAACACTCTTTAAAAAAGATTTGTTCTCAACTACGGTATATTTTTTTCTTAAAATCTTTCTTAATTACCTTGGGTATTTTTTTGATTGCTACACCAATGCGTGTGTAATTCACTTTTAAGTGACCCGGAGACATACAATACTTCCAGATTACAAGTCCCGTGATCCTTTCTGTCCTAACTCTAAAGTTCAGGTGTGCTATGGATTCTTACTGCTTATGCTGATTACTTTTAGCTAGCTAAGTAGGTGAGGGAATATCAATAAATTTGGAACCTCTTACTCCACAATGCCATACAATTTTATATTTATGTAAAGATGTATGGATTTACAAATCTAAATACAGTGATACACTTTAATATTTTAGTAGAAGTAAGCATAAACAACTTCATACCACAATTTACACAACTAGAGTATTTTTATAAATAATGTTTCTTTGCATTTATGAATGAGGATTTAATAATTAAGTTGGCCATACGCCATAGAATTTTGATTGAAAATGTTTGTTTTCGGAACATTTTTTCAATTTTCAGTGTTAAGTGGGGTCAAATTGACATTTGTTTTTGACCATAGTGACAAGAAAACTCGTTCTGTTGGAATGAAATATGTAAAAGGAGGAGGTGGATTTTCCCTGTATTGGATAACATCAATATAGATATTTTGGACTTTCAGAAATTGAACAGCTCCACTTTTCCTTTTAGTGCTACAAATGCCAGTGGACCACCTGAAACTGGCATTCTTTGGTTGGTGGAGTGGTGGTGGGAAGAGCGGAGTGGTTGGGATTTTTTGTGAATGTGATTTTGTTCTGGCAAAATTGTACATGTTGTAATGAAATTTGTTTAGGATGTTTAGGATTCCATTCAAATAGCGAGTCTGGATAAAATTTTAATGGCTTTCGGATGAAATTATTCAATGGCAAGAAACAGTGTTCTGATGAATGATTATTCTTCGAAATAATCCTTATTCTATAAATATGCTTGTGCATATCAATACACTCTGTGTGCATTGTCACTGGGCAGTAAGTTGCTGACAATACTCTTATTGGCAGGATTACCCATTAAAAAAGAATAAAAGAAAGTATGCAAGTAGAAAACATAAAGCGCTGCGTAAATTGACGGTGATATATAAGTACCTGAAATAAATAAATACATTTATCTGAATGCAGATTTTTTTTGTAGATACACTAAAACAAAAACACTCAAAACCATTTCAGTTTCACATTTAAAAGAATGTGTCTAATTGTATATTTCTTATTTCCCTTAACAAACCTGAGAAGTTTGTAGGCTTTATTAAGTAGATTTTATAGTCTGCAATTAATTCACAAGCTACCTGAATGTAGGCAGTGGTGCCGCTGTTTCGACCACCAGCAGATGTCCCCAGCAGAACAGATGTGTGTGTCTGCCCCCCCAGGCATTGTGTTCATCCTTATGCCCATGAGAAAGGAAAGTGTGCTCAGTGTTTATATGTCGTACTAAAGAACGACCTTCAGCCACTTTACGAAGCACATGTTTGACATAAACCCTGAAGGAAGTGAGCTTATCGATTACAAAAATATTGTTCCTTGGTTTATCACAATAGATGATGCATATCTTTTGGTCAGCTCACCTAAACACATAAATCTATTTCCAAACCTTCTATTCAAATGACATCAGTTTGTTGTAGTCATTGCTGTTGCTTTAAAGCATCAACATCTCAACAAAGCTGAAACAAGATATGTGTTGGATTGTCGAAAAATATTTTTTTTACATGGTATGACTCTGGCAGTGCAGAGGCATTGCTGTGCATTCTTTATTTCATATGTTACCAGTGACAGCTGGTGCTGGAGGATTTTGGGGGGCCCCCTCCAGGTCTACACTCACCCTACTGCGGAGCTCCCCTGGACTGTCCAACGCTGCAGCTTCTGTCACCGGGTTCTGAATGGCTGGGAAGTCGGAAGCCGATTTGCTGGCATAACAGGGTTGAAGGGCTCTGGGAGAAGTGCTCTGCGCCCTAAGGGCATCAGGACAATATAAAACTGGCCAATTGGGGCCTTGGGATGCGGTGGTCATGTGCCTGTGAGGGGGTGATGGACCTGGTAGAAACCTATTGGTCCGGTGCCCCGCACAGTGCACGGTCACACAGATGATGCGAGCTGGAGGGTGGCGCCGTGGGCTGGGGGGGGGGGGGGGTGGCACCCCTGCGCCCCTTGTGGACTGGCCACCACTGTATGTTACAGTGCATTACAGTAGGGCATTTATTTGAATCTAAATTGCACCAAAGTGCACAAGCATTTTTTTTTTTTTTGCCGCACACATTTTATTTCACAATTCTCACACACTTCAGCAAGGTACATTGTGTGGTCATTAACAAATAATGGCACTGCCAGGTGCCCACAAAAGGGATGAGTGTTTTTGTGCACTTCAGGAATGCACGCAATTTGAACCTAGGCTAACTGTAACATTATCAGCTGATGAATTAAAGCTGAACTCTAGGAAGATATAATAAGAGATACCAAGAAATGCAGGAATGTTTTTGTCTTCATGCACACAAACGCTTTCAGGCATCCAACATAAATTGCAGGAGTATCTCCATGCCTGGGAGAAACAGCTGCAGTGTACAGCTGCCAATAGTAATGAATGGCTGCATTTGCAGATCCTCACACACAGGCATCCCTCTCATGCGCGAGTTTTTGCAAGTGCAGCTTATACCCATATACAGCTAGTATACAGCTATTCATTACTATTGGAGGCTGTATGTTGCAGCTGTGTCTACTGGGTGCAGAAATATCATTGCAATTTATGCCGGATGCCCAAAAACATCCATGTGCATAAAGCCTTCATTAAGCTCTTCCTGCTGGCCGTATGCATATATATGGCCTCTCGCCAGTGGGCTTTAACACCAAGAGCCAAAAAGACAAAATTTAGGTGCCACTCAGGTAGAGAGGTAAAGTCCAGCTAGACCACTGTGAATGCAGGCAGGGACAAGGAGCTTGCCCTAGCTCCAAGCTGCAGAAATGTCAAAGGAAAAGATCCATAAACCACACATCATGAAGCAGACCCATGTGCATGAAGTATGATGAATGACAGCCTCAGCCAGACTCCAGACAGGCCCCGCCCCCAACAAATTTTGCTCCACCCCTTGGAGCTTAATCATGGGGATGGGAGTTCTGAGAATAAGGGGGGTGTTTATAAGGGCATCATTAGCTGTCATGTGATAGAAATGGATACCCCACAGGTGCTCAAGCAAGCAATCAAGTTGATAAAAACAGCCATAGACATCAAAGCTGGTCACAAACATTAAGATTGCTATGCAGCAGATATACCTATAAAAGAAAAAATTGAATAATAATACTGCAAGAAATTGCGAAACAATACTGTTGAGTAGAGTTGAGCGAACACCTGGAAGTTCGGGTTCTGCTGGTCCGTCCGAACTTCGGGACAAAGTCCGGGTCCGGGTCCGGACGGAACCCGAACGATCGCACGGAAACAGGGCTTCAAGCCTGCCTGGTCGTCTTGGGCTTGAAGGTCCACAAGCGAGTTGAGATGAGTTGTCATAACAAAGCGTTAAAGAACGTCATAATAATAAGTTAAAAAAGAAAATATCCATATAGACGACGTATCGTTAGAATTACAAACACTGGTCGAAACTACAGATACCGACAAAAATAGTTGAACTAACGAACGAACTCGTGGACACCCCATAGGTAAAGATAGTGTACTGTCGATTACTACGGGAATATTTGTGGGGGGAATAAGAGTCTTGAGGGTAGGGGTACTAATTCGAGGTTCCCCACCTCGTTTTAAAC
>BLSH010052913.1:1500176-1517193 GCA_018402905.1 Glandirana rugosa | reverse complement strand
ATCAGTGCTATAAAAATGCACTGATTACTGTGTAAATGCCATTGGCAGTGAAGGGGTTAACCTGCAGGGGGCGCGCTAAGGGTTAACTATGTTCCCTGGGCGTGTTCTAACTGTGTGGGGGCTTGCCTAGCTGGGGAAGGGAAGTGGTCACAGCCTTCATGTACAGGAAGGCTGTGATCACAGCCCTTCCCCTTCACACAGAGCGGAGGTCCGTGTTTACTTACACGGACCTCCGTTCATTCACTCCGGGGGGGGCATCGCGGGTGGCCGGCGGCAATCGAAGCCGCCGCACCCGCTCCCTGGCTCCCCCCCGAACACAGTGAGCGCGCGCGCGCCTCCGGCGGTGCGCGCTCACAGTGGCTCTGTATCGCGGCCACCGTCGTATGACGGCGATTCGCGTTACAGAGCCACTCTGTCGCCGTCAATTGCCGATCAGCCGTCGGCAAGCGGTTAAAAAGACACTGATATCAAATTACAGCAGCTGGACCCTCTGGTGGACCAGGAATAGTAATCGAAAACAGGTCCAGGATGGCAAAAGATCATGCATATACTGCAAAAGATAGAAAACAGATTATTAAAACTGCACAAACATGGACTCTCCACAGAAATGTCACTGAAACTCAATCAGGGTAACATATGGCTGCATAGTACAAGATAGCTCTGGTAAGATATGCAAACAGCAGAGGGAGTACCCCACTGGAACTGGAGTACTCTGGTGGTAACTGGGGAGGGGCCTCTCAAAATAGCTGGATCTTCTGGAGCAGATCCTTCTTGGCTGCCCATACTCCTGTTCTGACAGTGGTGGGATGCTCGCCTGGCTGCAGATCACCTGCCAAGCTACCTTTGCCTCATCAGGTGTGGTCTCTTTGAGCTGCTGAGGAAGGAAAACCGAGAAAATTAAGTTCTAGGAGTGTGTCTAGGAACCCAGGGAGTTGTGAAAAAAATGGAGTGAAATGAGTCTGCGATGCATCTGAGCATGGTGAATAAATGGGCACTTTGCTACTCTGACAAAAGGCATTATGAATTTCAATTGTAAGGGCAGCATCAGTAAACACTAATTGTAAACTATGCACAGTATGTGAACAGCCTGAAAACTGCTTCTTAATGACAGTGTCTATTTAAGAATTGAGTTCAATGATTTTATATGATCTGTCGTAAGTGGAAGCCTGGGATCATCAGCCACCCGTATTTGTAAAAGCTAACAGTCCTTTTATTTTCAAAATCTGGTGAACAGAAAAAATAGCTTATTCTCAGCAGCAAAATAGTCCATCACTTCCTGGTGCAACAAAATAAAGATATGGCTTACCACTAAGGATGGGCTCAGGCGTGTTCGCAGTTCCATGTGCCCGAGCCCGCCAGGAAGTATACACTGCGCAACGCTAATCACAGGCAGTGATACATTTCCCGTTCGCTGCAGCCACACATCGGGAAATGCCTCACTGCCCGTGATTAGCGCAGCACAGTGTATACTTTCTGGCAGGCTCGGCCACATGGAGCTGCGAACACGCCTGAGCCCATCCTTACTCACCACCAATTTAAACCTGGTGTAGCGCCCTCTACTTAGGTAGGTGCGTAGTGGTAAGGTTTTTATATAGGTGAGGTAAAATTTGTTCAGGCTTGACTTGTGTGCAGGCCTGAATGTTTTGATCTGGGACAGGGGAGTTGCCCAGGGAGGACTGGTGACTGCAGGTAGTGACACCCCTTGATAGCCCCTCATTTCAAGTCCAGAATGTTCTAGAAGAAAGGGTGGAGAAGAGGGAGTGGAGCTGCCTGAGGTATGTTAAGGAGCCATGACCAATCCCCAACCTGGATTGGCAGAAGGTAGGCCACCTTAAATACCTGGAGTCAACCCATTCTGGACAGAGAGTTCTAGCCGAAGTGCTGGAGATGGAATAGTGTGGAGGCTGTCAGGGCCTTGAGGAAGCCACTAGTCTGGGGGGGTTACCTCGGCCTGGGTGAACTCGGGTGCAGCCAGGAGGAGAGAGTGAGATCCTGGAGGAGAAGCACAAGGGAGAACGGAAGAGGACAGCATGAGAGAGCACTATTGGAGAGACCTCCAGGAGAGGAACTGCAAGTAATAGGCATCGGTGTGTTACTGGAAGAGGTACACCAAAGCATATTGGGGTGAGAGACAGTCTGGGAAGGGTACAAGAGCCAATTGGGACTGTGGTATCACTGTGGCAGTGGAGAGGGCCATTGCAGCCAGGAGGGCTGGCTGGGCCAGGAAGAAGAAGGGCTGGGAGCAGTAGTCCACCAGACTAACTAGCACACTATGTACTTTGCTACACTTTGGGGGGGGGCACGGTCCCTGCCTGTATTGGGTGGCTCGGAGGCTGTGCTAAATCTACAGCAGGCCTCATCATGTGCTAGCTAGGCTGGAACAATGTGCAGGAGAGAGGAACAAGGAGTAGCTATGCAGGAGTGAAGAGGAGGTAACTGTGCAGCAAGTGTTTGTGCTGGGGTGAAGAAGGAGAAGTGTATATACAGAGATATAAATAAAGGTCCCATCAAAGAACTATTGATCCATGGGCATCCCATTGCCATCCCTACTCCATCCAAGTTTAATCCCTTAATAAAATACGAAAACAAAGTACCGGCCTGTTCTGTGACTCCTGATGTGCGGATTAGTGTGATTGAGGGCAGAGGGACAGATGAACCACTTTCAGCAAATTCCAAGGGGGCAATGGCTACATTTGTCCCATGCAGGGTTAAAGTCACTGACTGCTTCAGGCATCCCAAAGGCCAGGTCACCTGCAGCTTAGTCATTGCAGTCAAAAGCAGTTCACCACTCTTGCTCCTAAGTGTGTACTGCTTCACACTTCCTTATCGACAGATGCTGACTCTTTCCTGATCCTTTTCTGGACTCCCATGCAGTAGGGTTAGGCTTGGAAGTTCTTTCCCACCTAAAGGTCTCCTGAATGCCCAAATCCAGGGTCTCAAGGACTTACCAATCCAGAGAGTACTGAAAGTTAGTCCTCTCCTCTCTGACTTGACTACCATAGAACCCCTCACCCTGCATAGGTGAGAACCCCTGAGTACTCAACAACATCTTCATAACATCCCCCTTAAAGGGACCACAACTCAAATAGTGGGGAAAATGTACTTACCATCCAGGACCCATCCCTGGCATTCTGTACCTATCACATAACTCTCGTTGTCTTCTAATATTCTTATACACCAATCAACCATAACTTTATGTCCAGTGGCAAGTTAAGTGAAAATTGATTGTCTCATTACTATAGCATCTGAAAGTCAGTGGGATATACTAGGTGCAAATATGCTGTCCTTGAAGCTGATATGTTGAAATAAAAAATAATGGGCATCGCAGTTTGTTGTGCATGAGGCTGTGTAGTTGCAGAACAATCAGGGTACGCACGCTGACCCATGTCCACAGCCAAAAGTGCCCACATTGGGCATGTGAACATCAGAACTGGACCATGGAGCAATGGAAGAAGGTGGCCTGAACTGATGGATCACATTTTCTTTTACATCACATGGATGGCAGGATACCTGTGCATCCTTACCTGGGGAAGAGATGACACTGGGATGCTGTGTGGGAAGAAGGACAGCCGGCGGAGGCAATGTGTTGCTTTCGGGAAATGTTCTGGTCAGTAACCTTGGGTCCTAAATAAATACAATTTTGTTGTGCTGTCATATAATAAATTACTTGAAATTCATAAATAATTCATATCTGTGCATAGTAAATAACTCAAAACACTAAAAGTGCACATGATATCATAAATTCAAAAAGTGCACAGTGCAAAAATATAGAATGAAAAATTCAATGTAATAAAGTCTCCTCCCACTATACTATTATACCCTATGACAGAGCATTAATCTCTGTCCAACATTTTTTTAACAAATCGAATACACTTTCAGGCATGCAAAGTGCCTTTGTTCTTGATCTGTTCAATTTTTGCATGCACCATAATTATTTTTGATAAGGTGGCATAATCTATCTGCAAAGGACAGGGGTGGTGATGGGCGCCAAGTTTGCTCCTAGTGTGGCCAATTTTTTTTAAGGGCTCACTGGATGGAAAATATAATTTTTGATGCCCCTCACTCAGAGGTTTTGTTTTGGCATCACTATATAGACAATGCCTTATTGATTTGGGGAGGTTTGGAGGCTGATTTACATCAGTTAATGGCCAATTTGAATTCCTAAGAGTTGGGCATTAAATGGAACTATGAATGTAGCCCTTCAAAAAATGTTTTGGGATTTAACTATCCAGAGGGAAGGTAATGGTTTTATGTTTTGATTTAAAAAGACGGATAGAAACAATTATATTCCATTACAAAGCTGTCACCATCCTTCCTAGTTGCGAATTGTCCCTGAGGCACAATTTCTTAGGATCCAACACAGTTGTTCCCACTTAGATGCGTATTCGTAAGGGCTTCCCTGGTCACAGTCCCTCTAAACATTTTGCTTTAAAAAACATAGGGATCCTTCATGTTTGAAATTGATTGGAATAGAGAGTTTTGTTTCACATTGGAGGGGCAGTAATACTGTAAGAGAAATATTCAAACAAGAGACTAGTTGAAATTTTGAGCTCAAATCCCATTGTCCTTTGGGACTTAATGTTGAATGGGACATCAACTGTTTTATTAATAATAGTTAGTATAGGTTCCAAGAGTTCCCTAGTTTGTAATCATTTTTATATTTTTATCTATTTATTGATTTTTTATTAACATACATTTTTTAACATATATTTTATTTTTATAATTCTGATTGTACCAGGTTATTTATGCTGTATGGTATCTAGTCTTGCTCCTTAGATGGCACTTCTATATCTTGATATTGGGCTTTCCATTTATTTTTAGTTCCATTTGAGTTTTAGAATGGTATTTAATCTGGGTTGTTTTGGCTTCAGTAATATGGCAGCCCACTTAATCTTGATACCTGGTTGGTGGAAGCACCCTCTAGGATTTTAATGAAATGGGCCTATATAGTCCTTTCTGTGCACTACCACCGCTATTCTATGTTGCCCCAGAGACAATGTCCCTTCGGGCGAAACACATTTTGGAAGAGCTTTAATGGTGATGGCATCACACCCGCTGGGGTACTAGATACAATCTACATGGTATGCTGTTTTCTTGAGTCCAGTTTTAATAAATATTGTTCTTTTTGCTGCACCATGAGAGTTCTCCTTCTTTTCACATGCATGGCTCTGATTTAACTGATTGACAGTGGTTACGGCAGTGGACATAAGCATAAGCGGAATGCAGTGGCGGAGCTAGTGAGGCATACTGTACACTCATCCATCCTTCTGGCTGGAGCTCAATCTTTCACTCATCCACCCATTCCCATACCAGGCTTGAGCAGCATAGGGGATGATTATCTCTCCATCCAGGGATTTTTCACTAAAGTGCAGCTAGACCTCTTGATTTGAGGTCAAATGGTCTGGTAAGCAGCTTTGAGTTATTCAGTGGTATTCACTGTGTTGAAGAGCCTTCAAGATCACTTGGGTCATATCCTTGATTTTTGTTTGCACCTTTATTTCAACTTTATTAACACTTTCATTTGTTTAAAGTTGCTAAGTTTGACTTTATTAAATGGGATTTTATATTTAATTTATTTGCACTGTGCACTTTTTGAACTTATGATATGGTATGCACTTTTTATGTTTTGAATCATTTACTATGCACAGATTTTAAGTATTTACAAATTTCAAGTAATTTATTATATGACAGCGCAACATAATTTTATTTATTTAGTTCATTTATACCAGGTGTGAAGATATAGTGAGTGCGGCAGTCATTCATTTTTTACGGTGAATTAATCTCCCAGCGTGTGGCACAATTTTGCTTGAAATCAAAAAAGAAGCACTTTAGCACACATTTTCAGTTTTTAAACCTTGGGTCCTGCTATTCATGTGGAAGTTACTTGATATGTACCACCTAACTAATCCTTGTTGCTGACCAAGTACAGCTTTATGGGAACAGTATTTCCTAATGGCATTGGCCTCTTTTAGTGGGGTAATATTCCCTTCCAAACTGCAAAAATGGTTCAAAAATGGTTTGACGAGAAAAACAATGAGTTTGAGGTGTTGACTTGGCCTCCAAATCCTCTGGATCTCAAACCAATCGAGCATGTGTGGGATGTGCTGGAAAAACAAAGCTGATCCATGGAGACCTCACCTTGCATACCTTCAGAGGTTTAGTGCATCAATTGATCAGGGCTTTGATAGCGAAAGGGGTGCTACTCAATATTAGGTGGGTGGTCATAAGGTTATGGCTGATCACCATAAATGTTTTTACAGGGTACGTTATCTACCATATACTTATTAGGTTATAAAAAATGTGTCTTTTTAGGACAACGTAACCTGCATTTTCCACCTGAATAACTGTAGAATTAAATTTGAGGCTGTCTTGCATTAGTCACATAATCTGACTTTTACTGTGCAGAGGTGTTAGGATGTCAGTAAAATGTGAAGGAATAACGGCAGCATTTAGAAAAGCACACAGTAGGAGGTATTTTGTCTTCAGCTAAACACTCAATCTCCAAAGTTAATTACAAATCATTAGTCATTCTCTCCCCTGGCCACTTTTTGCCTTAATCTCTCCTACTTCGACACCCCAGCAGGTCGCATAGTTGCATTTTATTAATTTTGATTATTAACCCATATTTTCTTTGACTTCGTTTTGGGTTTTTTTTAACCTTCAAGTTAAGCACTTTTTTGTGGAACAATTATTCTGATTAGAAAAGACTGGAAGAATGATGTCATTAGCAGGCTTCTCTGTATTTTGCTAAGATACCCCCTCTTCACACCATAAGGTCACAGACGGCATGTGTTGTTTTTGCAGTCCCAATGTGTGCTGGCTATAGTTACCTTTTCACATAAAAATGTACAGCCAGTGCAATTATTTTTATTGCTGACAAAAATGCCTTACCGTGAGGCATTTCTTACAAAACTTTTTCCTTGTTTTGGATAATTTCTGGAATCTTTGTTATATCTTTACTAATATCTGTGTTCCCATTGGAAAGATTTCCCATAGTTCTTGTATTATGTACAGTAGTCAATAGACAGAGAGTGATAGAATAATCTTCACATAGGGACACAGAGATCAAGAAGAACCCAATAGAGATGCTATAACTTCCTGTGCTTAACCTTAAAGTGTTACTAGACTCACAACAGTAAAATCAGTCTGCATATGCAATAAAGCATTCTTGTTATTAGGGATGGGCGAACAGTTTGGCCCGAGCATAAGTTCGGGCCGAACTTCCGTTGTTCGCCCGATCCCCGAATTTAGAACATTATGGGGTGTTCGCCACGACTTTAGCATAGTGCACAGATGGCGCGCACAGCTCCGCCTCCATGGGAGGGCTGTCGCTGTCTGCGCTTGCTTTGTTCTGACAGTTTATTTATAGTGAAGGGCGGAGCCACCCGGTGATGTCAGAGGGACCAGTCAATCAATTACGTCAACGGGTGGCCCCGCCCTTCACTATAAATAAACTGTCAAAATAAAGCGAGCTCAGTCGGTGGGAGCCCTGCCATTGAGGAGGAGCTGTTGCGGCTTTTTTTTTTTCGGATCCGTCACGCGCCGTGATTGATGATGGATTACAACGGGGGGCACTTATTTTTTTTCTTTTTTAATAAAGGACTTGTCCCTAATTGTCTCCTGTGTTTTTTCTTTTTTGACACTTTTTGGTGAATTAGTAGGGGTACGATGTACCCGATAGTAATTCATGTAGGGGAGGAGGCCGGAATCTGGGGGCCCCCTTATTAAAGGGGGCTTCCAGATTCAATAAGCCCCCTGCCCACAGACCCCCACAACCACAGCCCAGGGTTGTGGGAAAGACGCTCTTGTCCCCATCAACATGGGGACAAGGTGCTTTGGGGTGGGGGGGCGCAGAGCCCCCCCGCCCCAAAGCACCCATACTTCACATGTTGAGGGCATGTAGCCTGGTACGGTTCAGGAGGGGGGGCACTCGCTTGTCCCCCCCCCATCCTGGCTAGCCAAGTTGCATGCTCGTATAAGGGTCTGGTATGGATTTTAGGGGGGACCCCATGTCAATTTTTATTTTTATTTTGGCGTTTAGTTCCCCTTAAAATCCATACCAGACCCGAAGGGCCTGGTATGGACTGGGGGGGGGGGGACCCTACGCAAATTTTTTCAGAGATTTTTTTTTTTACATATTGCTGGGAGCCGGCAATACATTACAGCCGCGATAATAAATTACAATTTTTCCTTTACAAATGTCATTTTACGGTGGCACTGTTCTAAAGATCACAGAGGTGCGCCCTTTTACAGGCAGACTAAGGGGACCCCCAGGCACATTATTTAAAGGAATATTTCATTTTTATCGTTTTACTTTAAGCATTATTAAAATCACTGCTCCTGAAAAAACGATCCATTTAAAAACTTTTTTTGCATTGATACATATCCCCTAGGGCAGGACCCCGGTCCCCATACACTTTTTATGGCAATAACTTGCATATAAGCCTTTAAAATGAGCACTTTTGATTTTTCATGTTTGGGCCCCAAAGACTTTTATGGTGTTCGAATGTTCTGACAAATTTTTTGTCTGTTCGCATGTTCTGGTGTGAACCGAACCTGGGGGGTGTTCGGCCCATCCCTACTTATTATACTCACTGTGGAACCAAAGAGGTTAATCCTCCACTTTGTGTAAAAAGACTGCTTGATTCTCTCTTCTCTGATCCTCCATCTCTCCCATTGTCCCCCTAATCATTTCCTAATAGTACAGAGCCCAGGGACAAGCTGCAGGTGCTCAGTTTGGTATGTATTGCTAGAGAGTTTTTTTTTCTTGGGAGAGTGCATGTGATCAGCACACGGCCAATCAGCATTGTCCAGACAGAGGATTGCATCCTATATACTGCTCATGAGAAAAGATATTTAGCAGTTTATATTTACTAAAACTATTTAATTTCCATGTTCTGTGTACTGTGGGAGACCAGGTATAGTAAATGCAGGATACTGGGCTTAGTAACACTTTAAGGCTTCATGCACATACGAGGGGAGCAGAGCATGCAGAGCCTGTGGAATCATTCTTTCGGAACCTGCCGCCACGTGTGCACCCAGTCACACACATGAGCACAGATGTATGCTCTGAACGCAGAGTTTGTTGGTTCAAGGCATACGTTTGTGCATGTGCATGCTATATCTCTGTATGGCTGTGTGCATGAAGCCAAAGAATAAAAAAGGTTTGACTGGAATAACACTTATTTGTGTATCTATCAACATTTGATTGTCTTCATATTAAATGTTTAAAGGAAAAAGGCATTATGTATTAAACTGAATTAAGAAAAACTCAATTAAAATTTAGCATGAAGTGAGGATGGGTTGCCTGTGAGCAAATAAGCAAGAGGGCCACTATCTCTATGAAAACTGCGACTTTTGGGCACATTGGAGCCAATACTAGCAATCAAAAGCTTTTTACACACCCAGTTTTGCTCAACTCTCCCACACTGAAACACCAGTGATGCCGTGACAGTGCAATGCCAAGCACTAAAGGTCCCAGAAAAATTCTGCAGACAAGATCATGTGGACTCAAGTTGGTGTTTCTTCCACTGGAGGAAGTTGCACCTCTGTCTCCCCACCTTTTCTCTGAAGTCACAGATATCTCCTCCTTAGACAACATACCCTGATCCCTGGGTGATGCTAGAAAAGCAGGGGAGATGGTCAGAGATGCAGTCCTGCTAGCCAGGTTCTGGACCATGTCGCAGACTTAGCTCACAGCCAGGCAGACTAACAGCTAACCTCACACGTGAAACCAGTGAGATAGGAATCCACGCAGACCAGCCAGAACATAAACTGGATGATGTTATTACAATGGATTCACAGGTGAAGGGCCTAGACACAGTAAGTACAGACCTTACTGTTATGTATTAAGTTTGTTATACTGTTCTCCATCCAGTAGGGGGAAGCATTGTAACATATGTTCACTTCTCTATTGTCTTGGTAGAGCTATATTCTGTAGACATCTATTGTTTCTTGTATTCCTGTTCCTATTATTCCTGTATGTGATATTGCAATGAATAAAGAAGCCCTATAATGCCTGTCCATGTCTATGATGTAAATACATCTTGAAGTTACAACAGTGGCGATGAGGATGGGATATTCAGTGAAGGGACACTGCAGAAAATGCAGGTAATCAGCTTGAGTGAAGAATCTGAACTTTTTAGAGACACATCTATAAATATCTCCAGCATGGCTTCTCTGGGACACATGGAGGAATTTGATGTGGCTAATCCATGCTCATGGGACTCTTATGTTGACAGGTTAGAGTTTTTTCCTGGAAGCTAATAAAGTGGCCGGTACTTTACAGAGAAGATCCGTGTTACTGAGTGTTATTGGATCTAAGACTTTTGATTTGCCCACTCACTGATATCTCCTGCTAAACCAAAAGACTGCACATATGAGGACATATTGGCACTGTTAAAAAAAAATCATTTTTCACCCACTGCATCTGAAACAGTGAGGCGTTTCCATTTCAACAGATGAAACCAACAACCGGATGAGAGCATTGCAGAATATATTGCAGAACTGCGCAAGCTGTCTGAAAATTGCAATTTTGGTGCCAGTTTAGAATCATTGCTAAGGGACAGGCTAGTGTGTGGAGTACATGATGAAGCACTGCAGAGGAGACTTCTAGTCAAACAGAACTTTTATAACTGCGCAAGAAGAAGTACTTGCATATGAGGCTGCATACATTCATTCAAAAGAAATTCAATCTGCCTCCAGCAAAGATAATTCACCGGATATAAATCGCGTGGCAAAGGTTAAAACAAAGGATTTTACAGGGAAGTGTTACAGCAGTGGCGGGAAACACAGGCGTAATACATGTCGTTTTAGAAATGCAGTTTGTCACACATGCAAATGTAGGGGTCACATACATACAGTCTGTCAGACTAAAGATCAGTCTACAAATGTGAATACAATACCAATGGCAGCACACTCCATTAATGCGCCAATTGTTGTCCCGAATGATGAAACCTCTACAGGTGCTTATACAAATGACTATGTGTATAAAGTGGAAAACTCATCAAGATTGAAGATTTACACAGAGATTGTGTTACAAGATGTTCCATGCATAATGGAAGTAGATTCAGGGTGTGCATATTCCCTGATTTGAAAAGAAACGTTTACCTCATTATGGCCTCACAATGCTCCTTCAATAGCACCCTGTGACATCCAGTTGGTAGACTACGACAAACAAGTTGTGGAAGTTAAGGGTGCTTGCTTAGTACCAGTGAAATATTGAAATTTCAGAGGATGCTTATGCTTAATAATTACTAAGGGACAAAGAGCAAGTTTGCTGGGTAGAGAGTGGTTTGAACCCCTAGGAATTTCATTATCGGGAGTTCATAATGTATATCTAGTTACTCTACAGAATGTGATAGAGGACTTTAGTGCAGTCTTTGAACAAGGCTTCGGAATGCATAAAGGCCCTCCTGTTTCTTTCAAATTATACCCCACAGTAACCCCAATTCGTATGAAACCTCGCAAAGTTGCACTAGCTCTCAGACCAAAAATTGATGCTAAGATTATACGTTTTGTGGAGCAAGGTATACTTGAACCTATAACACACCCTAAGTGGTGTACCCCAATATTAAAGCCAAATGGTGACGTTACAATTTGTGCTGACTAAAAATGTACAATCAACAAAGCACTGCAGGAACATACCTATTAAATTCCAGCTGTACATGAAATTCTGACTATGTTAGCAAAAGGAAAGGTGTTTGCCAAACTGGATATGGCACAAGCTTATCAACAAATATCTGTGGATGACGACACCGCGGATGCACCAACAATGATAACACACAAAGGAGATTTCCGAGTAAAAAGTTTGCAGTTTGGAGTTTCCACTGCTCCCGGCATATTCCAGAAATTAATAGAGGACCTCTTATCTGGACTTCCAGGTGTAGTACTTTATTTTGATGATGTTCTTATTGGAGCGGATTGCATTCAGTCTTTGGTTTCACAACTACAACTTGTTTTGAAACATTTTCTTGATGCTGGTCTCAAACTTAAAAAAGAAAAGTGTGTCTTTGGGGTAAACAGCGTGGATTTCCTGGGATACAGAATAGATGAACACGGAATTCATCCAACTGATTCTAAGGTTGAAGCGATCCATAAAGCTCCAGTCCCAACTAACAAACAAGAGCTGCAAGCTTTCCTAAGGTTAGTTCATTTTTACCATTCTTTTCTGCCTGACAAAGCCACTGTTGCTGAACCCCTGCATCGTTTACTAGATAAAGATGTTCCATGGAAATGGACTGGCGTTCATTCTACAGCTTTCAAGGCTGCAAAAAAGCTGTTATCTTCTGAGAGTGTACTTGTACACTATGATTTAAAAAAAACACTCACTCTTACCTGTGATGCTTCTCCATATAGCATTGGAGCTGTATTGAGTCATGTGTTGGAAACTGGTATTGAGGCTCCTATTGCATTCTATTCAAGGTCCTTGTCTACGACAGAGAGGAATTATGCTCAAATTGACAAGGAGGCTTTAGCCATTGTGTCCGAGGTAAAAAAGTTTCATGACTATTTGTATGGATGGAGGTTTACCATTGTAACAGATCATAAGCCTTTGCTGGGTCTGTTCATAAGAAGTACTCCCACTCCTCATATTCTTTCCCCACGAATGCTCAGATCATGGTCACTCATGCTGAATGCCTATGACTGTGATTTTGAATATCGTCCTGGCAAGAATATCACTCATGCTGATTGGTTGAGCCGCCTGCCTTTGATTTCTCCGTATTTTCTTGTCCCTCCTGTGCCTGAGGTTCTCATGTTGGAATCCATTCCAAAGCCTCCGTTACATGGCAGAGACATTGCTGATATGACTGGTAAAGATCCCGTGCTCGCCCGTGTGCTAAACTGGGTGTGGAGGGGATGGCCCAAATCAAAAGTTGAAGAGAAGTTCAAACCATTTTTAGTGCGTCAACATGAACTGTCTACCTATAAAGGTTGCTTATTATGGGGAAACAGAGTGGTAATTCCAAAGGCAGGACAAGCTCAAGTACTGCATGCTCTCCATGAAGGACATCCTGGAATAGTCCTCATGAAAGCATTAGCCAGAAGTTATGTTTGGTGGCCTAACATGGATGAAGTTATTGAGAAGTGGGTAAAGAACTGTGTATCATGTCAATCCACCTGTCATGCTCCACCTAAAGCCTCAGTACATCCCTGGGAAGTGACTAGGTCACCTTGGTCACAGTTGCATATATATTTTGCGGAGCCTTTTCAAGGACAAATTTTTTTTTTAGTTGTTGATTCCTTCTTAAAATGGCTGGAAGTTGTATCGTTTACATCCCCTACCTCAGCCACTGTCATAAGAGTTTTAAGGAGGCTGTGTGCTACATGTGAGTTGCCAGATACAATCGTGTCTGATAATGAAACGCAATTTACCTCCTCAGAATTCAAAGCCTTTATGGAAAGCAATCTTATTCGACATGTTACAATTGCACTATTTCCCCCATCATCAAATGATCAAGCTGAACATATGGTTCAGAACACCAAAGACTCATTGAAGAGAATTGTTCAAGGAGATTGGAATCAGAAACTTGCAAGTTTCCTTCTGCAACAACATGTAACACCATGCTCAAGCACAGAGCTCGTAATGAACCGTCATCTAAAAACATGTTTGGATCGTTTACACCCTGATCTGACATCGGAGTTACAAGAAAAGCAAGAATTGCATTTTAAAAAAGATGCTGATGTTTCTGTGAGAGTGTTTGAGACTGACAGTGCTGTCTATATCAGAAACGATGCTGCTGGGCCTCCTTGGATACCGGCAAAGGTGCTTGTGGCTACAGGAACTTTATCATACAAAGTACAAATTACTGACGGTAGAATATTACGAAGGCATGTTGATCAGATCGAAGAAAGAAGTGGTGAGATCGTACCTGCTGCAGGTTCTAGTGGTACTGGGATTCCAGTGATGCCAGATCATGGTGAACCATTGGTTGATACAGGTGCTATTCCTTCAGGAAATGCTGTTGCAGAGCCAGTTTCTCTCAATCCTTCTGACACAGCACAAGAAGAAGGATTACACCCAACTGAGGGTCCCAATGAACTGTCCAGAACAGTGGTCCTTAGGCATCCAAGGAGGAATATTCACCCTCCTAGTTATCTCAAAGACTTTGAGGTCTAGGGAGGAGTGTTATGTATTAAGTTTGTTATACTGTTCTCCATCCAGTTAGGGAAAGCATTGCAACATATGTTCACTTCTCTATTTTCTTGGTAGAGCTATATTCTGTACACATCTATTTTTTCTTGTATTCCTGTTCCTATTATTCCTGTATTTGATATTGCAATGAGTAAAGAAGCCCTATAATAATGCCTGTCCATGTCTATCATGCAAATACATCTTGAAGTTACAACACTTACTTCTGTCCTTACTAAAATAGAGCACCTTGAAAATCGAGCTAGGTAGAGGAATTTCATAATAAGAGGTCTTCCAGAGTCCATATAGGTTCTCACTTCACTGTTACAGTTCTGCTCCAGGAATTTGCGCCATCAAAACCTATAGGCAGGATGGAATTTCGTTGAATACCTTGTGCCTTTACACAGGAAACTCAAGAGACATTATTGTGAAACCTACATTTTATCAGGAAAAATAAACTATAATGTTGACAGAAGGGTTTTTCATGGAGCTTATGTTTCAAGGACACTCATACCAACCATATTCACACCTACTACCCCATATCATATAGAAACACAGGTAGCCTAAGCAGCACTTGGTTGTGTTGATTGCAATCCCATGATGAGGATTCCTGCTCTAAATTTCTTTCAACTGAAACAGCAAAGTATACACAATTTCCACACTGGTTGAAATGTGTAAACTTTGGTAATATTTTGAGTGCATTCTTGCAAATAGGTGAAAACACAACATTCTCTTACAATTCCTCACGGTGTGTGGATATAATATGACTGTCTATTTTATCATGCAACACTACTGGGATCCTTGTAGTATCTGATGTTAGGCAATGGCTCTATCTACTTGAAATATTAAAGCAGGAAATTCAAAATAAATGGCTTCTGAAACTTTCTTAATGCTTGAGCTGAGCATTCACTTGTATGTACCCAGATGATCAGACATTTTTTATTTTATCGGGTTTAGCTTACCTCAACAGCAGTACTAATTACTAAAAACAACATTGTTCAGTCCCAATACAGACAATAACTAAGTTTGGGCAAGGCTAAAGTATCATTTTTATTGTTTTAATT
Source organism: Glandirana rugosa (assembly GCA_018402905.1). Lineage (NCBI taxonomy): Eukaryota > Metazoa > Chordata > Amphibia > Anura > Ranidae > Glandirana > Glandirana rugosa. The sequence continues at coordinate 1,501,998 of BLSH010052913.1, read as the reverse complement.
CAGTAAGCTTTTGGGAGCTTTGGTTTTTGGTGTGCGTTATGTAGTTTTTTTGCAGCCCCAATCAATGGTAAAGAAAGTATTGAACTTACAGTGAGGGCTCGTGATGCTTGTTTGGTCTAAAGAAATGAACACACCATGGGGTAAACTGTATGCTAATCAGACATACCCATAAGGCTCCATGCACAAGGGACTTAAAAAAACATCTGTTCTCTTGGGAGTAAAAAACATTCATATAGAGCATTTTTTGTACAAAGTTTAGACGAGTTTAGAAGAATTTTACGTTTTTTTCTGCCAGTAAGCCCCAATTAGGAACGCAAATGAGAAGGGTTTTTTTCCCTGCCTCTAAATGTTCATCTCAAAATATGCCTCTAATCATCCTAACGTGCATGGACACATAGGATAACATTGAGCTTCTGCTACAGACAGAACACAAAACTCCTGTAGAAACAATGTTTTTTTAGCCAGTATGCATGGAGCCTTAAAAGAGCAACTTGGTTTAAATAGAAATTACTGTTCTATATTTTTGCATTGTTTGAAAGCTGTATTGCTGTTTGTATCACCTCCTCAGTTTCTGGGGATTATGTTTCCATAGTGCCTCTAGCCATTAATACTACCCTTGTTGTTGAACATTGAAGCCTATTTTTAGGTAAGAGTGCTGGGATTAAGTTATGGCTCCCCCTCTTCCTGTTATTTCAGCTATTATATTATTTGGCATTTATATCTCATTACAGACATACTTATGTTGCAATTTGCTCCTGATGAGTGGAAGTTATCCATGAAACGTACGTAGAGCTTTCTATCGATGTATCGTCACAACTATTGTTGCCCACCATGAAACTACCTTGAAGAATCTTGAATCAATCTTTATAATACCATGTGTGCAATTTATCATGTCTATATGCTTGGGCTACATTCAATACATTTTTTAAATCATGTACCATGCAGGAACACTTTTATGTGTGTGTATATGTATTTATTTTATATGATATATTATGTGTAATTTATTGCCCCATTGCATTTATATGCACCATTAAATAACATATACTAATTGATTCAATTGGTTTTGGTTTTGTGCTTCATACAAAGTCCCAACATTTCCCCAACTTCCCCCCTCCCTCTTTCTTCCATATGTATTGCTGTTTGAATTAGGAATACCAGCTATCAGTAGTTACTCCATCATAACTGATAGAACTGATAGAGCAATGGACATCTAATGCACATAACTGTTTTAATAACACAGCATTCAAATGAGACAAAAGGATTAGAATAAAACATTAAATAGTAGCTAGTAACACATTTATAGAATGTAGGAAATGTATAGGAAAAACATGCTTGTTGTTGTCTACTTCTGTGTGGTCACCACATTTGTGGGAGAAGACAGCAACACAAACCTGATAAAATTCTAATACTTTATGTCTTTATACAAAACCTTCTCTTCACTTTGAACCCCTGATAACTGATTTAACAGCTTTACCAAGAAAACTAGCCCCACTCACAGAGCTGTTCTACTTTCTTAAGTGTAACATAGCCCAGGAAATTCATTATATTTTAGTAGCATAGTGCTATGCATGTATAGTCCAACCTAAGAGGCCCAAATGAAAAGCAATGACTAATGGCTGTGCTGCATTAGGAAAGCTAATTCTTTCATCTTGTCGAGACACTCACCCCGATCAAAAGAACCATTTCGACAATTTAGTCAATAGTCCCCAAGTTTCACTTCTCTTCCAAAACATATTTCTGTATTTCATAATCTTAAAATAGTCCAAACACAACGACAGAAGAGGGTGTTTACACCACTGGTGTGTCTTCATCTGTTGTTGTT
>BLSH010052913.1:1473030-1489352 GCA_018402905.1 Glandirana rugosa | reverse complement strand
GAACCCTAGGGTTCCATGTAACCCTGGTTGAGAATCACTGGTCTATACTCTAGAGCAACTAATTAAGCTGCATCACTTTCAAAACAAATATGCACCTAGTTCTGTAGTACAATGTTGTTTCCACTTGCAGTTGGTCTTGTATTTAACCCACACAGGGTATATACCACTTGCAATTGATCTTGTATTTAAGCCACACAGGCTACATACCAAACTAAGCAGGTTTGTAATTTTACACAGGAAGCAAATAGGCAATTCTGAAGCTCACCGTTGGATGCTGTCCAGTGGAAAAGCCACATTCTCTGGGTTGTGATTTCAAGAGATCTTTCTGTCAATGCCATATTCAAGTAAAAAAAATGGACAGTTCATAGATACACAGAGAAGCACAAATAAATGATCATGGTCACAATTAATAAAATCACTTTTTTTGATTCCCGTGCATCTGATTCATGCACATTCTTATATTCTGGCACAGGAGAAAGGTAGAAAACAGGTTACTGTCCATGTTAAATTGAGATACCTAATTTATATTTATTTTATATTTAAATGAGGACTTGGGAGTTGATAAGTTGGATTTATGAACATAACATTACTTTTTACCATTTATTCAATATTTCCTATATTTGAAGTTCAAAATAAAGTTTAAAGCTAAAAAATGGTGTCCATGAATAAAACAAAGGACATCTTAAAAACAAATTAATAAGTAATTTTTAAATTGAATCCTTGCTTTGAACACATTTACCAATGAAGCTTTCTTTTTTAATGGTGGCCAGTCTTTTAGAATCTTAACAATGTCCCCATGGAAGCCCATAGCTCTATTTATATACAGTATTTTAATATGTCTTGATTATGTGGGACATTTTTTGAGGGATGGTGAATTATAACAATTATTAATGCTAATAGAAATGTTTGCATTGTGAGGACACTGTGTTTATATGGGCTGTCAATTTTTGGTTCTGTTGCAGTACCTCTTTTTGAACACTGGGGGGGGGGGGCACATGGTGGGGTTATACCCAGTGGTGGCTGGTGTTTAATTTTTTTTTTTGGGGGGGCGCAAAATTACCCACTCCTCCCCCTGGTTGGTAGGTCGGTCAGTCACATCCCCCCCATTGCTTGATCGTCAGCCCACCAACCCCGCATTTACCCCATCTAGGTCACGGGCAACACTCATCAGCTTCACCCAGCATCTCCTCCTCCTCGGCTTCACGGCTGCTTCCCCTGTGACAAACAGTAGAGCTAAGTGGGTGAGCTGACTTTTCTTTTTGCAGCTAAGCAAAGAACCTAGGTCATGTCTCTGCCCCATCCTAAAACAGGATTTTCTCTTCTCCCCATCCTGAACAGGAACTGTTTAGTGGCAGCCCATCCCTTGGTCACTCTGCTATATCTTCCTGCCTGCATGTTCTTTTTCAGCACAACTGTAATCAATATACTTGATTGTCCCCAAGTGTTTTCCCTCTCTCCCTCAGTCTGAGTACTGCTGTACAGGGAATTATCAGAGGCAGACTTCAAGTCAAATTCATGTACTTAGACTAGTAGCATTTTAATATACATATGTTTTTTGTTTAATAATACAGAATACATAACTATTTTTCAACAATTTTCAACGTTAGAATATGTCAGAAAAGAATTAACCAAACCATAGCAAGGTTGTATAACATGTATTAGTCAAAGAGTTAAAACATACAATTATTTGGGACATTTGTTTGGACTTTTTATGCACTGTTCATTTTAAGTCTTTAACCATTACAGGTTTATTTGGACTTTTTCACTTGAATCATTGACCATCATAGAGTCAACTTATCTGATACCCTGTTCACTTTAAGTCATTCACCATCACAGGTTATTTGGACTTAATGTAGAGTCAACTTATGCACTGTCAATTTATTTTTGAGTATATGTATGTGATGACTACAGGTTCTATATATGCACTGTCACTTTAAATAATTGAGTGACCTTGTCATATGAATCACTTCCTTTTTTTAGCGCAACACTTTTTGTTTATTTACTAGGGGGCCATGGATGTGCACGCTTGGCGGGCCCGCACCAAGGCTTGGTGGGCCCACACCAAGGCAACTGTCTGGATAGTGGCCCCATGCAACGAATTGCTCACATGTGCTGTGTTGCCATCTGTCAAATGAATTTGAATTGGTGAGGGACCACTCACAATTCTGAGTCACTCCTATACTCTGTATAAGTATGTATCTCAAGGGGGGAGAAGGAAAGGAAGAAAGACAGTGGGAGCATGGCAGTGGGAGTCTCCTGAGGCAATATCTTGCTATGGACCAGAGGACACTACTGTGTGGTTTAGATTAGATGGTTGGTTCCATTTCTTCGTTTAATCCATTGGGAGACAAAGTATTCAGTTTGAAAATCCAAAACGCTTCCTTTTTGCACATGAGCGCAAACTTGTCATTATGTGTAAGGGTCTAGTCTGTTTTTTCCTATAACCATGACTTCCAGGCACTTGATGTCACAATTATGATGTGTCAGGAAATGACGAGGTACACTGTGTTTGTCGCAGCCTTTTTTTTATAAATCTTCTAGGTTCTCCTATCCTTTTCCGGAGGGTGCGTACCGTGCGCCCTACGTATAGTAAGTTGCACGGGCATTGGAGAACATAGATTACAAAGTCTGATGAGCACGTAATGAACTGTTTGATGTGGAATTCACATCCTTGTGAGTCTGAAACAATGGACTTCCCGTGCTTTATAAATTGGCAAGTTAGGCACATTCTTTTCCGGCACTGGAAAATGCCCGTTGTGTTGTCGAAGAAAGAACAGATGTCTTTAGAGTGGGTGTTTGGTTTTAACTTGCTTGAGGCAGAGTGTTTGTGAGGGTTTTGGCCTTTCTAAAGGTAATCTCTGGAGCATCGGGTAGTACCTCTTTAAGTTTGGGATCTAACTGTAGAATTTTCCAGTGTTTTTTGACAGCTTGAGATATCTTTCTGTAGTGATCGTTGTAACCATTGATGAACCTTATTCCGTTATGGTCTTTGCTGTTTTGTCTGGAAGTTGTTATAACCAGGCTCTTGTGTTGCTGGAAGGCTTCCTCTACCAAGGATTCTGGAAACCCTTTTTCTAGGAATTTATTTGCTAAAGACTGTTTTTGTTCCTTGTAGTCTTTTTGTGTAGTGGAGTTTCATCGCAAACGCCTGAATTGGCCACCTGGGATATTTTTCCACCAGGTGGTGGCAACTGGAATAATGTAGGTATGGGTTGCCACTGGTGGGTTTGCAGTGATTGGAAGAGATGATGGTATTGTTATCATGGGACAATTATAGGTCCAGAAACACTAACTTGACTGGGTCAATTACATGGGTAAACTGTAGGTCTAAGTTGCTATTATTACAACGGGCCACAAAGCAGGAGAATTCGTCCACTGTGCCATCATAGATGATCAGAACATCGTAAATGTAACGACCATAATACACAAAGTGTCAGACGAATGGGTTGTGATTCCAGATGGACTGCTCCTTCCCCTAGTAGCCCATTGCAATGTTGGCATAACAGGGGGCAAAATTGGCCCCCATTGCCGTGCCCTGTGATTGGAGATAGAACTGATCCAAAAAGGTGAAATAGCTGTGCTTTAGGCAAAATTCTGTGCCCTCAATGAGAAATTGGGCTTGCCGGGAGTTGATCGTGAGATCTTGATAGAGGAAATACTGAAGTGCTCTGAGCCCTACATCATGTGGAATAGACGTATACAAGGAGCTTACGTCTAAAGAGGCCCAGAGATATTCATCTTCCCATCTGTATTGGTACAAAATCTCCTGAATCCTTGATAAATAACCACACAATCGGTTGTAGAAAATGGTCTATATATTGGGACAGACCGCTTAAAAAACTGTTGGTACTGGCAAAGATGGGACGCCCCAGGGGGTTGTCCAGTGACTTGTCCAGTGACTTGTGCACTTTCAGAAGATGGTAAAAATAAGGGGTACTATTGATCACGGGTAACAGTGTCTCTCCTGATTATCTAAAAGGCCACCCTCAAAAGCTTTATTCACTAAGGTCTTCAGTTTGCTCTGGAACTCAGGAAGAGGATTTTTCCTTAATTTTACATAAGTGTTCCTATCTGAGAGGAGTCGGTTAGCTTCTTTTAGATAATCTTTCTTGTCTTGGAAAACTATATTGTTGCCTTTGTCGGCCGGCTTCACAATGATGTTACTATTGGATTCCAGTTCTTTTAGGGCATTGCATTCATTCGAAGTTAAGTTTTTGGGGCCTTTGTGATTTATATTGCAGATAGTGATACATTCTTGATACACAGCCTGTGAGAAAGTGTCAATATAAGGGCCTTTGGATCTCGAGGGGAAGAACAAAGATTCGGGTTTGAGGCCCGTGTGTTTGACCTCTAGATCAGTGTACCAATCTACTGGTTGAGTGTTCATGTAATCCTCTTCCCAAAGATCGCCAAATATCTTAATTGCCTCCAACTCTTCATGGCAACCCGTCATCACATTGGGTTCATCAGTTGGAACCATAATGGGAGTGTTAATAGTTTACTGAGCATCATTGGTGTCAGCTCCAGGATTAGAATTGAAAAAATGTTGTTTTAATGTCAACAAACGGGTAAAGTTGTGTCGGTCTTTGAATAGCCCAAACTGATTGTGGCCTCTTGATGGGGCAAAACGTAACCCCTTTTCAGCTCCGTTGAGGCTGTGGGTAGAGATATTGAAGATTTTAATTGTACTTTCTGCCTTATTTAAATGCTCTCTTTCCTGTCTGTTTTGTTGTTTGTGTTTAAGCCCGTTTCCCCCCTCTTCCTCGGACAGTTTTCTTTTGGTTTTCTCTTTTACTGTGCTCATGGGGGACTATACTAAAAAGGACAATGTGTGTGTGGCGCTGATTTCACATGGAGACTGTACTTCCTCAGTGGTGTGTACCGTGGCACCCGAGGAATTCCGGCAAAAAGTTTCTAGGTCCCTATTGGAGATAGATATGTTGTACCCTTGTGAAAGTCGGGGGCTAGCTGAAGAAGAAGGAGCTTCATCTAATCTCACTGTTGGTGGTTGTGATATTTCAATAACCACACTCCTTATTTCTGGACTTAAATGGGTTGTGGGCTCATTAGCTATATTTGATATGGTCATGGGAGTTTTATTGGATATATGGTCAAACAGGGAAGGGGGAGAGGTGGCTTCTTTCCTTTTGTGCCAGTTTGGTATTAGGAGGGAGTGCCCTATGGTTTGGATGCCTGGATTGACTCTTAGGTGTGGATTGGGCCTTATGTTGATTATATTTAGATTTGGTAGTTGTGGTTGTTTTAATCCGCTTTTTCCAACTCCCTTTTTATCCATTTTGTCTTTCCAGTTGAATATTCTGTTTCTTCTGTAGTCCTCTATGTCTCTTTTCTAGTTTATTGTTTTTTTTGTCCACCATGTTATCCTCAGTTCTTTGTAGGTTTTTCTCAAGTACCTCAAGCCATTTACTGTAGAGGCATGAGGTTTTGAATTTATCTACTTCTGTTTGGGTATTGGAGACTTGTGTTTGAGCTATTTCTAGCTCCCTTTTCCTTTGTTCTATTATGCATTGCATCCACTTGGTGGTGCAAAATTCTGCTAGCATCTCCCAGTCTTTCTGAAGATCAGGATCAAGGAAATTGCACTGTTTTTTAATGCGCAAGCCTATGGGTGATTTTAAGATCTAAATATTGCTGAAGGAATGACAAGTCCCACCATTGTGTATCTTCATACTCTCTGGCATGTTGTTGGCCTAAAAAGGCCTTCCTCATCAAAACCTCAAAATCCTCTGTGTGAGTTGGAAATTTCTTATTTGGTTGTTCTGTGGTGATAGATATGTATGAGGCTGTTTGGCTTGTTGAATATATGTTCTAACCTGTTTTGTCTGCCTGAAGCCATGAGGAAAAAAAAAAGGGGGGGTGGTTGGGATGGGGGGGATCAAGGGTTGTGGGAGGGGTTGGGTGTGGAAAAATTAATTAGAATGAACAGACATAAATATCACTGTGATTTTGCAACATGAAACAAGAAATTCTAATGACCACTAGATGTCCTCATCTAGTGGTTGCAGCTGCAATCATTGTTACATAGCCAGTATATTAAAGCCTGTGGTGATGTTCCTAAGCCCCGCCCCGCTGAGGAAGTCATGTGTTGACGTAACGCGTACGGGGGAGGTGCTGGGACTGACGTCACCCGCTGCTATCTGAGGGTTCCCATCAGAGACCAGAGCTTGCTGTGTTTATATGCTGTATTGAGATTTTAACCATGTAAGTGCAATCTGCAAATAAAAACTTTATTTTAGCCATATGGAGAGCACTTAGGCTTGTTTTGTTCCCCTATTCTGAGTCCATCGGGCATTATCCTGTCACGATCTTTTAAGGGTCTGGTGAGGTGTATGGGAGCCAGAACATTCATTGACCAGTGATGCAGTTTGGAGATTTGTTCATGATATCTTCTCCCCAGTTTGAAGGAAAAAGCGATCTTGACACAGGGGTCAGAATGTAAGGTGAGCAGGCAATCTGTCCATTGGTGAAGGGATTCAACACCAGTGTTTTTTAGAAGAAGCTGCTACTTTTTCCTCACTTGGGACTTTTCTACTCATTTATGCTATATATGTGTGGACTGATCCTTCTTGGGCTTTTATGGACATTTTAATTTTCATAGCTATTTATTTCCATGCGCTGCACTTATTGTCTGTGCATATTCTCTTGAGAGTTGTGTGATCCCTCTATGACATTTTTTGTAGTTATTTGCACTGATTGATTTACTTTATAACATGTTTTCTGTACTGTTTAGTTTAGCGCCGGATGGCAAGGACTTATTTTCTGTTTTGTTTGTTTTATAACCTGCAAACCTGGAACCAGATAAGGCCCAGGATTATGAGACTCTAAAGACAGAGATACTCGCACTCCTAGGGGTCACCATGGCAGTCCGAGCCCAACGAGTGCATCAGTGGACCTACCACACCGACAAGCCACCCTGCTCGCAGATGTTCAACCTGGTCCACCTCACCAGGAAGTGGGTACAGCCGTAGACTTTGCCAGGTCCCCAGATTGTGGAGCATGTGGTCATGGACCACTATCTATGTGCGCTCCCTGCAGCTTTAAGCAAAAGTGTCAGTCATGTGGACCCCAAAACCACCAACTAACTCGTGGACCTCGTGGAGAGCTGCAGCTGAGAGCTTGTTGAGCCCATCTGCTCCCCAATTCGGTGTACCTAGGGGTGAAAGAGCCCCCAGCGGATCTAGTAAGACTGTCCCAACACTCAAGGTGCGTCCCGAAGAGTAATAAAACTGCTGTAATGACTAACAAGACTATAAGCTCTAGACCTGGAGACTGGCCAAAGAAGCCAGGAAGGTCTTGGGGACCCTTGAGGGGACTGGGTATAGAGCACATACAATGCTACCGATGCCATGCATTGGGCCATATTGCTGCCAATTGTCCCATGAATCATGAACCATGCAATGCGATTATACTTATGTGAATAGACACCTTTCTCTTTTTGCACAGGTCGCATATGCAGCGTCATGTTCATGTCGCATGGAGAAGCAAATGTGTGTGATTTCTATTGAAACCAGTCACTGCACTGCTTGACTCTGGTAGTGTGGTAACGTTGGTCAAAAGCAATTGTGTATTTCCGTCAAGGTTACACCCTAGCACTGTCAGGTCATTTGCATCCATGGGGACACTCATGACTACCAGACAGTGGTGGTTGAGATTGACACCCCTTGGGGCAGTGTGACACATTCAGTGGGGGTGGTACGTTCACTGCTTCATGACGCCCTAGTGGGGAGGGATTTTCCCCATTTTTGGAGGTTATAGGAAGGCACAGGGAGTCTGGAGGATAGAGCTCCCCATACTGTGGAAGCACAGGAACTCTCACCAGACCCTTTTTGCCAAATGGAAGGGGAAACTGGTGGCAGGACCGAGGAAGGAGGAGACCTTCTTCCTTTTCCCGTAATGGCTGGGGAGCCAGAGGAGCTTTAAGATAGCTCCCAGCTGGGGGCTAATGACCCAGAAAATGTCTCTGGCCCTGACCATGAGAGTGAACAGAATGTAGTACCTGACTTAGAGGTCCGGAGAGAGGACCTCTGTACAGAGCAACTACGAGATGTCACTCTCTTTAGAGCCAATAAAAATGTGAAGGTGATGGATGGGGAATCTGTGGACCCTAATTGGGGGGGGGGTGTCTTTTCCCTACATGGCTCTTAAAAATAATTTGTTTTATCAGGTGGTAAAATATAGAGAGGACGAAGTAGAACAGCTAGTGCTTCCCAAACCCTTTCACAGGATGGTGCTAGATCTGGCCCATGGACATGTAATGGGGGGACATCTGGGTATAAAGAAGACCAGGGAGAGAATAACCCAGAGATTCTTCCGGCCTGGGTTTCATGCAGATGTCAGAGAGTATTGCGAATCCTGCCCTGAGTGTCAACTCTCTACACCTTCGCCCCATTTTCGTAGTCCACTTGTTCCACTGCCCATAATTGAAGTGCCATTCGAAAGAATTGGCATGGATCTCGTGTGACCCATAGTAAGGTCTGCCCGGGGACACCAGCACATTCTGGTAATACTAGATTACGCAACCCTCTATCCAGAAGCCATACCCTTGAGGAACACCTCCACTAAGACTATCGCCAAGGAGTTGGTCCAGGTGTTTAGTCGGGTGGGGATCCCTAAAAAGGTCTTAATGGATCAGGGCACCCCAAGGAATTGTGCAGGTTGTATAAAATCAACCATCACCATACCTCGGTCTACCACCCCCAACGGATGGACTTGTGAAGAGGTTTACTAAACCGCCCAAAGGATGTTAAAAAAGATAGTGGAAAAAGATGGGAGTCATTGGGATATGTTGCTGCCATATCTCATGTTTGCCATACGAGAGGTATCACAGGCATCTACGGGGTATTCCCCCTTTGAACTCTTGTATGGTAGACATCCCAGGGGGCTGCTAGATGTCGCAAAAGAGACATAGGAAGGAGAAGCCACCCCATATAAAAGCGTCATAGAGCATGTCTCCCTGATGCAAGATCGAAATGCAGCGGTCCTGCCCCTGGTATAAGAGCATATGGAGCAAGCCCAGAGAAGGGTTTATAATTGGGATGCCAAAACCCAGACTTTCAACCCCAGAGACAGAGTGCTGGTACTAGTCCCCACGGTTGAAAGTGGCAGGGTCCCTTTGAGATTAGGGAAAGAGTAGGGGAAGTGAACTACAAAGTTTACCAGCCAGGGAAAAGGAAACCCGAGCAAATTTACCATGTGAATCTCTTAAAACCGCGTAGAGAGAGAGAGAGTTCATTGAATAACGCGTCTAAGTTTGACGCATACCCGATGCCTCGGGTTGATGAACTTGTGGACAGGTTGGGAGGTTCCCAGTACATAACAACCCTAGACCTAACTAAGGGCTATTGGCAGATTCCCCTAATGGAGTCAGCAAAGGAATAAAGGGCCTTTTCTACCCCCAAGGGGTCCTTCCAGTACAAGCAAATGCCGTTTGGTCTGCATGGGGCCCCTGCATCCTTCCAGAGATTGATGGACAAAACCTTGAGACCACATCGCCCCTATACAGCCGCTTATTTGGATGATGTGATCATCCACAGGCCAGATTGGCATCTGCTCCAAGTACAACCAGTGGTAGATTCTCTTAGGGTAGCCTGGAGAAGGCCAAATACCTTGGGTATGTTATTGGTCGGGGACTGATCAAGCCCCAGACCAACAAAATCAAGGCAATGCAAAAATGGCCCCAACTGGTGAATAAAAACAGGTTCGTGCCCTCCTGGGGATTACAGGGTATTACAGGCGTTTCATATCTGACTTTGCCACCATTGCCATCCCTCTGACCGATCTGACGAAAGGTAGAGGGTCGGGCATTGTTAAGTGGAATCCCAAAGCCGAAAGGCAAAAGTGCCTCCGGATTTCACAAAGGAGTTTGATGTATAAACAGACGTCTCTGAGGTGGGACTAGGTGCTGTTCTGAGCACCAAGCTCAGGAAGCTTAACAGGCATGAGAGGAACTATGCCATTGTGGAGAAGGATTGCCTGGCTATCAAGTGGGCCTTAGTGGCACTCAAGTACTACCTCTTAGGAAGGTCGTTTAGGCTAGTCACCGACCAAGCCCTTCTGAAGTGAATGTGTGACAACAGGGAGAAAAATACTCGGATGACTAGGTGGTTCCTGGCCCTACAGCCATTTAAGTTCACAGTGGAACACCGGACGGGAAGACTCCAGAACAATGCGGATGCCCTCTCCTCTGTACGGTTGGGACAGTTGCTCAGTTGCAGGGGCTTGAGCAGAGGGGGAGGATATATGACGGAATGCGAGGCGAAGTGGTAGATGGATGCTACCTGTCACCTCATATGTGTTCATTTGGACTGGATTAAACAGAGTCTGGTCTGGATTTTAACAGCCTCCGTGGCAGAGCTGGTTCTGGTCCAGAGTTTTTGGTCCACTGGAGTCTACCAGCAGGTGGCTTAAATAATCAGGAAGAGATCTCACTTGAACTCTGACCTGGAACTCAGAGGGGAATCTGAGGGAGCTCTGTGTCTGTTTGGGCGTTAAAAAGACAAGGTTTGCATTTTGGCTTATGTTTTGGGGTGTCGGGGTCCAGCCCCACACCGTAGTGAGGTAACTATACTGTTTAGTTTAGCCCCGGCGGCAAGGACTTATTTTTTGTTTTACTTGTTTTATAAACTGCAAAACTTTTTTGTATGTGTGTGTATGTGTGTGTGTAATGGTATGGAGGTGAAGATGCTCTTGTGATATTTTTGTGGCTAAAGGGTTTTGGTTGAAAGCGACTAAGGAAGAAGATAAGAAAACAAACAAACAGTCATATATCCCTATTATTGATATTATTTTCCGATTTGAAACAAGTGAGCAGGGGAGGACTTGGAATTTTTTGTCCGGGAGGCAAACACAACCAACTGGGCCTTTCATGGTAGGGATAGTTTCCTGAGCTAAAAAAAATGTGTACCATACAAAGTGTGCTACAGTTCTGAAGTTGTTGGTTTCCATGGTGAAAAGGAAGATGTTGTCTTTAGGAACATAGCTTATTGTAACACATCTAGTTATACATTGAAAGAAAGTTTTTTTATGAATAGTGGTGTACCTCTACTCAGGGCCACCAGCCCAACATTTTTGATCTGGGGAGAAAATGCTCCCCTGTCCCTTGCCCAGTCTTTTTCTACAAGAGGATCAGAATGAAAGCCTGGCACTAGGCATTTGGAAAAAGAGAAGACATCAATGGCAGCTTCAACAAAGCTTTCCTTTAGGGCCCATTCACACTAGGAACTGTATGTGACTCCCACAGGAATACTTCATTTTCAATGGGGTGAAATTGCATCGCAAAGTAGTGCATACACTTCCTTTTGAAACACTGCAACTGGATCCATGGTACTTTTGTACCATGTGATTCAGTGCGGGCTGATGCATTTGGGGTGTTGTTAACTTCGTAATGACACCAGCTGCCGATCACAAGGGTAGTGTGATTGGAATGCAGTGTTTGGAAACCACAGAGGAACGTGTTTTCCCTTGCGGCATTCTAATGTAAACGGGCCCTTACCCTGAAATATTTTGAAACATCTGAAAATATGCTTTGAATTGTTTAACAATATTAAAACATAGGCTTTCCAATGTATTTTTTGGTCCTACTGATCATAATATTTAACGCAAAGCAAGTATGTTTGTCCATATTTTGTAAGTAACCATAGCATGGCCTGAACTGAGTCAGCTGGGTCAACCCCTGTTGCTTCAAGATAAAGTTTAGAAGGGGCAAAGGGAGAGAAACAAACAAAAGCCTTGGTGTTAATGAGCTTGTTCTGCCTCGTTAGTCATAACAGAACATTTTTATTTTGGAAGACATCCAGGAATTGGTGACTTCAAGTATTGTTTTAAGATAATATGATTTGAAAAACAAATGACACATACTTCTACCTGTTCACAACTTTATGATCTATTGTTTAGTTTCTTGTTTTGCAAAGTTTGCACTTTTTGCTAAATTAATTATACTTTTTGCCACCAAAGTGGCATAAAGTAACTAAAATATAATTACATATCCAGAGATACTGATATGTTTCATCATGTAAACATTACAGAATTCCTATCCAGGAACCCTTGACTGGTAATAATGATCAACTCCACAATAAGTATCAAAGACATTGAAACAGGTGAAAGCTATGGTATGTGCTGTGTTTTTTTTTTTTTTGTCAAACGGTAATATTATATGCTTTAGGGGACTCAAAGTTTATGTTTTGCCAAAACTTTACTTTTCTAGCTTTGAACAGAGTAGGGAAGGGATAGATTATCTGTTTTTTTTATTGCTGTCTGTGTCCCTGATGTGGAGATTCATCCTCTTTTTGTCCTGGAGGCCACTGTCACCAAGACAGAAAATGATGGGAAATCCCAAGTTTTACAGTTGTCACTATAATAAGAGGTAAAAGTAGATGTTCCATTGAGGGCACCTGTTCTAATGACAATTGTCTAAGAAGGGAAATTGATCACTTTGTAAATATTTCACCTCACTTCCTGTTTCATCTCTGGGACACGGCATGATGAATGGAAAATCCCCAGGGAGCAGAGACTGTGGCAAATAAATAGACAGGGACTTTAATAATTTCCCACTATCTTGAAAACTAAACATTTTATACATACACTTTATTTATATTTCAGCCAATGTGCTTTGCACACTAAAACTAAGTTTGTTTTACAAATAAATGTTTAATTCATGACAAATAATACCAAGGACACTATGGGTTATCTAAAGAGAGAGCACAGCAGAAGTTGTCCGCTTTCGGACACGGTGTCCCTGATTGAAACTTTGTATGGAGGCATTCAGAGTAAAGGGGAATGAGGAGTCACTTTTCCGGTGATTTTTTTGCACGTGCACAGTTTAGTCACAACAAGAAACCATTTTCAGCAGGAGGTAAGGAGAAACCTGGAAAGCGAGTGACAAAAGCTCCTCCTACTGAATAATTCTAATAAAAAATCACTACAAAATTTTTTGCATGCAGTCAGTCAAAGTTTACACTGACATATAAAATGCTGGTACAGGGTCCCTACAATCCTACACAAAATCTTTCCAAGCACACCCTCCCTATACTGGCACTGTTCCCAGCATTAAGGTACATATCTCCATATGTTCTGGAGTTGTCTGGTTCTGAAACCCTCCTGGGAAAGGGTTTGTAACCTCATATGCAAACTCACTGATGTCCAATTAGGAGATGATCCGAAAGCCTATCTGCTTCACTCAACTCCTATATCATTCAAGTGTTACAAAAGGTCACTTACGATTCAGTTACTTAACACTGCCAAGACCTGCATCCCGCTTTTTCTGAAAGCACCCTATTGCTCCCCTGCTCAGTGATTAGTTACACAAAATTAAGGAAATTTACAGAATGGAAGATATCCTTGCCTCTGCAAATCACATAGAGAAGTTTGGCAAAACATGGTTCTGCTGGACAAACTATACGTTATCCTCTAGTTATGTCCAAGACATTCTATGGCCCCCACTCTTGGAACCTTGATGTGTACTAGGGATGGGCCGAACGACCATCTGTTCGGCCTGCACCAGAACTTTCGAACATCGCAAAAGTTCATAACCGAATAACGAACCCCACTGAAGTCTATGGGACCCAAACTGGAAAAATCAAAAGTGCCCATTTTGAAGGCTTATATGCAAGTAATTGGGCATACAATGGTTATGAGGGTCCTGGTACTGACCTGGGGAACATGTATCTATGAAAAAAAAGTTTGTAAAAAACGTCAGTTTTAAATGAGCAGTGATTTATTGATGCTTAAAGTGAAAGCATAAACATGAAAATTTCCTTTCAATATAGTGCTTGAAAGGTCCCCTTAGTCTACCGGTAAAGTGGCACATCTGTACTGTGTATAGGAGCTGCTGCAGCAATAGTTGCATTTATAAAGCAAAAAAAATGACATTTTCCCTGCAAGCTTTCTTTATTTTGTAAGCAACGGGTTTGGGAGCCAGTCTGTATGATGAGGCCACACTGTAGTGCCCTGGGAACAAGATGAAAGATTTTCTGGATAAATTCTGGTATCTCTTCCACAGACTTTGGATAGAAGTAACAGTTGCGGAAAAATTGGTCTTTGGGTGTCACACCATAACCCTATAGAGGTACTCTTGTTGAAAGCAAGATTTGGACTTGCTGTCAAAAATTTAAATGATATGCACCTGTCTAACAGGTGTGGAAAAATTGGTCTTTGGGTGACGGTGGTGCCTTCACATCGTAACCCTATTGTGGTACTCTTGATGAAAGCAAGAATTGGCCTTGCTGTCAAAAATTACAATTATATGCATCTGCCACGCAGGTGCGGAAAAATTGCTTTTTGGCTGTTAATTGTGAAACCTAAACCAAAAACATTCTTCCAGATGAAATCCACAACCGCAATGCTAGGCAGCCTAGAAGTCCTTCAGGGATTCCACATCCCAAAAACACTTAATCAGCAACATCAGCATCAGGGGCTTCATAGCTGTGGTAATCAATTGCATACTGGGCAAGTTCTGGCCAGTGGTCTATTCTCACAACCCAGTAACCCAATGGATCGCCGTCTGGAAAGCTCTCCATCTCTGTTTTCACCCCTAGATAATTGTCCACCATGTGATGCAGATGCTGCCAATGGGATGTGAAAGCTGACAGCCCTGATTGGCAAGGACTAAAAAAATTGAGGAGCAGTGGCCACCTTCTCCACCGTTCCTCTCTTGACCAACAGAAGCCTCAAAACTGTTTTCAATGACACAACCTACCAGAGTTTGCAAAAGCGTTCAATAAACTCCTCTTTAAGGTGTCCTCAAGAGATTTCATCTTTTGCACTCCTGTGGGGACAGGATGAGTTCTGAGACTTTCCCCTTGTAACGGTGGTCAACGAGGGTTGCCAACCAATAGTGATCTTTCTCCTTTATGCTACATATTCTTGGGACCTTTTGCAGGCTTTGAAGCATGAAGGAGCCCATGCACCGCAAATTTGCAGAGGCATCAGAAGCAGACTCCTCGGGGTCACTCAGGATTATAGTATCTGGAACTGCCTCTTCTCAGCCACGTACTACTCCCAAGGGTTCTGGGGATGGAAAACCATCTCTTACTCAAAAGTGCCAGAACCATCCCCTCTTCTTCCTCCTCCTCTCCTCTTGTGTGTTCTGTGTCACAGGAACAATGGTGTCTGCTTAAAGTGGGCCTTGGGAGGAAAGGAAGTCCTCCTCTTCCTCGCGCTGCTCTGCCTCGAGTGCCCTGTCCATAATGCCACGTAGAGTCTGCTCCAGCAGGAACACAACAGGGATTGTGTCACTGATGCATGCACTGTCACAGCTCACCATCCTTGTGGCCTCCTCAAATGGTGACAGTATGGTACATGCATACTTTATGAGCAGCCACTGGCGTGGGGAAAAAAAGCAGAGCCAGGCTGAGCCTGTCGTTGTACCATACTCACACAGGTACTCGTTGACGACCCTCTGCTGCATGTGCAGCCGCTGCAGCATTGCCAAAGTCAAGTTCCACCTGGTGGGCATGTCACATGGCAGTTTGTGGGAAGGTGGAATTCCTGCTTAATTTCAGCCAACCGAGCACTGGCTGTGTATGACCGCCTGATATGGCTACAGATTCTTCTGGCCAGCTGTAGCAGATCTTCCAACCCTGGGCACCTATTTAGAAAATGCTGCACCACCAAATAGAGGACATGTGCCAGGCATGGCACATGTGTCAACTTTCCCTGTCGTAGAGCCAGCAGCTTTGACAAGCTTGCATTTAGACACTGGGGATGTGGGTGGCAGTGACTATATTTTTTTTTCGCTGCAGCAGATGGAGCAGTGAATTTTGCCAGCTATAGTCTACAGCTAGTGGTGTGCTGCTGGCAGATGTGCTGCAAGGACCTGAGACACCCTGCGCTATACCATCATCCCTGTCAATGCAGGCTGCTGAGAGGTCATGAGGTATAGCGGGGGCAAACTAAGGTGAGTAAGAGGGAGGAAAAGATTTGCACCCCTTTTGAGTGCCTTTCAGGTGCTCTTGCCAATGGGTGGTGGAAGGTTAAATGCTTTGTCAAGCACGTAACCGTTCTCGTGGACTTTCCGTGAGTTTTCCCCACGTTTAGAAAAGGAGGGAGAATGAGTGGAATCAAACGGGGGCGATATGGAGTACTGGAGAGTCGTCGGACGTAACTGTCCCTACTACCATATCGCGTCCCACAGAGTCCAGGAACGTCGTGTAGACGGTCGTCGTGTGGTGATCGACATCTGATATCGACCGTTTTAAGTGACGAGGTAGACGACGTCGCTTTTTTTTTATATCAGTGACGGTGGGTGTAGGGGTCACAGATTTACGTTCGAACAGTTTCGACGACCGAGATGCTGTCCCTTTCAA
>BLSH010052913.1:1461405-1473020 GCA_018402905.1 Glandirana rugosa | reverse complement strand
TTATTTCCCTGTCCCCATTTTTTTTGTAGGGCACTTGCCCTACCCTTACCCCCATTTTACTTCCTTTTGCAGCCCTCTGGGGCTTTCCAGGACTTTGCTACAGCCATTTTTGTGCCTAAAAGTTCGGGTCCCCATTGATTTCAATGGGGTTCGTTGTCCGTGCGATCGTTCGGGTTCCGTCCGGACCCGGACCCGGACTTTGTCCCGAAGTTCGGACGGACCAGCAGAACCCGAACGTCCAGGTGTTCGCTCAACTCTAGTTACTGAGGATGAGGAGGATGAGGACGGTTTAGTAAGCCAGTCCAGCACTTCCTCTGCATGCTGTGGCTGGATAGCACAAGCAACATTACTAAACAGAGGAAATGATGCCCTGCCTGAGGACTGACCACGTCCACTTTTGCCTGTGGACACATACGTTGCTGGCCCCTTCACAGTGCCATGGGAATGTTTGCCTCCCCTTGTTGTCCTCCCAGAAATGATGGGAGAAGCTTATAAACAAAATGTAATAAAGATGGTGAAATGTGTATATGGATGCACTTTAATCAATGGAAAGTGGTGTTTGGTGCACTTTAACTTGAGTACTCACTACACAGACACACTTCACTGATACACTATAATATACTGCAGTAAAACTGCACTGGTGCACTGCAATGTACTGCATCAAACGTGCAGTAACACACAGAAATATACTGTATTAAATGTGCACTAATGCACTAAAATATACAGCGTTAAACTTGCAGTAATGCACTGAAATAAACTGCATTAAACGGCACATAACGTACTGAAATATACAGCTTTAAACTTGCAGTAACGCACTGAAATATATTGCGTTAAATGTGCATTAACGCACAGAAATATACTGCGTTAAATAGCACGTAACGCACTGAAATGTACGGTGTTAAACTTGCAGTAATGCACTGAACGATACTGTGTTAAACGGAAGGTAACACATTGAAATACATGGCATTAAACTTGCAGTAACGCACTGAAATAAACTGCGTTAAACAGCCCATAACGCACTGAAATATACGGCATTAAACTTGCAGTAAAGCAGTGAAATATACTATGTTAAACGTGTGCTAATGCACAGAAATATACTGCGTTAAACGGCACATAACGCTGAAATATACGGCATTAAACTTGCGTTATACAGGAGGTAACACACTTAAATATACGATGTTTAACCTGCAGTAACTCACTGAAATATACGGCGTTAAACTTGCAGTAGCACACTGAAATATACAGCGTTAAACTTGCAGTAACACGCTGAAATATACTGCATTAAACGCGCACTAACGCACAGAAATATACTGTGTTAAATGGCATGTAACGCATTGAAATATACAGAGTTAAACTTGCAGTAATGCACTGAAATAAACTGCGTAAAATGGCACGTAAGGCACTGAAATATACAGCATTAAACTTGCAGTAATGCAATGAAATATACTGTGTTAAACAGTCACTATACTCACACTCACACTCACTTAACGGTCCCTAGATTCACACCTCTGTAAAGATGAATGGTGGTCACATTACACGCACACTGACTGAACTATTCTTAGATTCACACTAATATAAAGATGAATGGTGCTGGTCACACTACACTCACATTGACTGAACGATCCCTAGATTCACACTAATGTGCAGATGAATGGCGGTCACTACCCTCACACTGACTGAACTATCCCTAGATCCACAATAAATTGATATTCTACACTGACAATAAATTCACAATAGCACACTAACTGTCTAGTAGCACTGAACAGAGCCCTGTTCTATCTCTCTTCACACCGATATTACACTAAAAATGGCCACTAGCGCTAGTGCCACAGTGCATTGTGGTCGTTCAGCAGGCCGAACAAACGGTTGAATATAAAGGAATTGAGATGGTATTGGCGCTGCTCTTTGTGTATTTATATAAATATTGAAAAAAAAAAATTTCTGTCAAAATTTTCCAGTATGCTGGCAAATAATTGAAATGTATAATTTTTGAGTTATCCAGTTAAAACTGGGCTGCAGTACTTTAGTTGTTTTGGGTCAATGCAAGAAATATTGGTGGGTCATATTATACAGTGTAAATACGTGGTAAAGAAATTCCTACCCAATATTGGTGTGTGGGTTTAAGGCAATCAAAATTAAATGCAGAGTATGAAAATCATCAAATTCAAAAGCAACAATCAAGAAAAGGCACAATAAATGAACCAGGTGAACTGTAAAGTAGGTCAAATACCCATTCTTAGAAACAGAACGCTTATGCAGTTGTTGGATCTCTATGAACAAGGTGATTAGACTTTATATTTCTTACTCGACTATTTAAAGTGCTAAGTGCATAAATGTGACACAGTAGGAAAAAGTTTATGCCAGAGTTAAATCGCACACAGCAGTTCCAATCAGTTCATATTTCTCTGGTCAATAGTGAAGTCACTTTCTATGTGGACTCTTCCAGTGAATCTTATAGATAGTGACTTGTGGTGTCTTATTCCAATCCGTGCGCCGGGTGATCCCTCCAGATAGAGAGTATGCCTGCTTACCAGAAAAACGTTCCCCCACACAAGGGGTCCACGCTTTGGAAGGAGTGCACAGCTCCCGCTGTGCTCACTAGATATGGCACTCCTCGATTCCTCTGGACACAGGGCTCCCTTCTCCTTCTCCTCACCATTTCTCAAGGATTAGACCATGTAGAAGCAAAAAGACTGGATCTTGTGCAAATAACGCTTGTTTATTGGTAGTAAAAGATTACTAAAAACTCACATCTAAAAAACGATTGTACAGCTGGGGGTTCCGCAGAATGGAGATGCTGTGTCTCCTGCGTTCCACCTGGAAACCGAAAACTGGAAGTGACGTTTGACGTATAAGACCCGACTTACACGTTTCGTCATAGGACGTCTACTGGAGCGGTTGAATGCCCCGATAATTTGGTTGTTTGGCGAACAGCCAATGTTCGTCTCAAACGCATGCTCAGGCCGAACCGTCCCCTATCCCTAATGTGTACATTGTGGTAGGTAATCTCCCATACCCCTTGGGGGCTTCTGCCCTCGAGGGCTGTTGTTTGCTGCCACTGGATTTGGGCCTCTGATTGCACACTCCCCACTACCTCTCTCCCTTTTTTTATTTTATTTTGTTGCTTTTTCTTTGACCGCACTCCGGAGACCCAGAATTATAGCTCTATATGTAAGTACAAGGCGATCCCTGATTGAGGCGGAGGGGGCCCTTTTTTTTCTGTGGTTGGGAATCCTCTTGTAGTAAGTTGATACACTCTGGATTGTTTCTGCAAGCTCTACAGTCATGTTTTTGTCTGTCTTTTTTTTTTTTTGTTCCATTTTGGAACAAGGGTTTCTCCCTGACGATTTGCTGTTTTATTGTTTGTATATTTATACCATAGACAAAAAAGGTCCTATGTGCCATACATCACTGGAAGATCCTCTGGATATGTGAAATAACAGCCTCAGTCTGGACTCCAGCCAAGCCACACCCCAATACCGTATTTTGTATTCTGCCAAAAAACTTTAAATAAAGAATTTAAGAAAAAAGTTTACACTGACAGACCAGTAAAGAATGGATTCTGATTAATTGCTATGGGTTACAGCTCTAAAGAAAGACCTATCTTTTTTGAATAACCGTACAGGACATCATTTATATCAGTTCCTGCCCCAAAGTAGTATTTTTCTACCTCCGACACAAAAAAAATGCTATAGGGCCAAACTGGTCTGAAGTCAATTACACTGACATGTTTTTTGGCTCTGGATTAAGTTGAACCATTCAGAAGAAACATGTGCAAAATGCACAGACAATTACCCAATTGGAATTGAACCAAAGACCAACAGGTTTGTTATCCTTAGTGACAAGTAATTAGCTTCTATTAGTGAATATGAATTTGTGTTTCTGATACTTACATTATACATTTTTTTTTTTTAATTTGATGAGAGATTTCTTCACAGTATCAGTACTCTGTACACAATATTGATATTCCATCTTTAAGATGGAGTAGTGATCCAGATAATATTTTGCAATGGTAACCACCAATTTATAGTTGCCTCTGGTTACAGTAAGCATTTGACTGTACATTCATATGGTAGCTGTTTTGCAAAATTCAAGTTTCATGGACCAGTAGGCAAAAGAAGGTGGAATCAGCACTACAGTTCTAAACACAGGGTTCAGTTAAGCATTGTCCTTTGTATCTATTTTATGTCCAATAATGAAAGCGCTGGCTTGTTTCTGTCTTATTTACATTCACACAGACTTGTACTAGCATATTAACACTGAACTAATTAGAGCATCCCAGCTAATACATAACCAATGAGAAGGTTCAGAGACTTCACTTGTTTCTTATTATCTGAGCCTTTTATGTGGTCACAGTCTGGAGAACAAATACTGATTAAAACTGATAATTAACATGTTACAACATCCTTGACTCGAATATACACCAGCTAAAATAAGCATTGCTTTGGATATATATATTCTTGAGTTACTGCAGTTAATTGTTGTCTAATCTTTATCGAGTAAAATCCACTTCACACATGTTGGTTACTTCATTATTATAAGAGAAAAGCAAAAAAAAAAAAGTCATTATAGTTAAAAAACAAAATAGACATATGGACAAAAGAGAAGTGGTAATGCAGATCTTTATAATAGATCGGAAAAAAAACAGAAATAGCAGAAGTGAAATGTAATAGAACTACAGTTTCTATAACACAAAACTTTAAATTTTAACCTGCTAAACTTTATGCATGCTCATGTCACGTGGAAACAAAAGCATGTATGCAGATATAATACAATGTCAATGTAATATCACCGTCTATATCGGGATTACCAGATTTTAAACTAAATTGCAGGGATATCTCCAGTTCCTTCACATTACTATTTTAGATATATATAATCCAATGGAAGCTCCAAACAGACATCCAAGAATCCTATGTAATTCATGATAAAACGAATTCATAGCAAAACAAAGCATCCATTTTATCAATAAATTACCTTGGACTATTGGATGTTTGTTTGGCACTCTCATTGGATTATATGTACAGTATGTAGTTGCTCATCTGTGGGTCTTTTACCTGTTCCTAAGAGTGGTCCCCGTTTTATGGAATGCTGCAGAACTGAAGCTGTGTGTTCAGTAATCTTTAGAAAATCTGAATCCAGTGCCCCATTTTTTCTTGTGTTCGTACTACTATTTTAGAAACTAATACATTGAGACACTAACCTCGGACTTTCAGAATCAGGTAGTTGAAGTGTACTAGTTATGAACAAAAGTGCAATAACCAATAACAACAAATTAGATTTAATTTCAATGACATTGTAGTTAGAATGGGTCTCCTTAGTGAGTGAGAATACGCTTGTCCATTAGAAGGCTTCGCGAACAACAGCAGCTCTCTTCACCAACAACAACAAAGGTGATATGGTGGTAGAGACTTTGCCTGTTTCTTACTGGAGAATGTATTTTATGGCTCGAGGAAGCTAGGTATGCAGGTCAAGCAAGCAAGGCAAGAAGAAGAGCTTTCATGAAGACATTTTTGGAAACAATGGAGGTTGTCTGTTCCATCATATCACTGGAGTCCAACATCCTAAAGCAGTGTTTCTCAACTCCAGCCCTTAAGGTGCCCCAACAGGTCATGTTTTCAGGCCCTCCATTATTTTGCACAAGTGATTTGATCAGTTTCACTGTCTTAGTAATTACCACAGCCATTTCATCTGAGGGAAATCCTGAAAACATGACCTGTTGGGGCGCCTTGAGGACTGGAGTTGAGAAACACTGCTCTAAAGAGAAAAGTTTGCGGCCTTAACGACGACTGTCAAAGCACTGGTCTACTTGTGGAGGTAACTGATATTATATAGATATTGCAGGCCAAAAGCAGTTTTCTTTAACCACTTGCCGACCAGCGAATCGCCGTAGATGTACGGCGGCGCTTTAAGAGACTGCAGGGGGCGCTCGCGTCTCTGGAGCTGATGTGCGTGGCTGGCAGGCGCGATGTCCTCTGGCTACGCGCGATCGCTCCTCACAGAGCCAGAATGGGGATCCATTCATGTAAACAAACGGATCTCCTTTCTGACAGGAAAGTGGAAATAAATCTGCTGTTCCCATTGATCAGGAGAAGCTTTCTCTCTCCACCTCCAGTCACTACACTCCCCCCAGTTAGAAACACCCCCCTAGGGAACACTTAACCCCTTTATCGCCCCCTAATGTTAACCCCTTCACTGCCAATGACATGTATACAATAATCAGTGGCTATTTTTAGCTCTGATCGCCGTATAAATGTCAATGGTCCCAAAAAAGTGTAAAAAATGTCAGGTCTGTCCACTGCAATATCGCAGCCCCACTAAAAATCGCAGATCACCGCCATTGCTAGTAAGGAAAAAAAAAAAAAAAAAAGCCATGAATCTATTCCCATAGTTTGTAAACCCAATAACTTTTGTGCAACCCAATCAATATATGGCAATTGCGATTTTTTTTTTAACAAAAATATGTAGAAGATTATATATCGGCCTAAACTGAGGAATTAATTTGTTTTTTTTGTTTTTTTTGGATAAGTATTATAGCAAAGAGTAAAAAAATTTTTTTCTAAATTGTTGCTCTTTGTTTATTTATAGCGCAAAAAATAAAAACCGCAGAGGTGATCAAATACCACCAAAAGAAAGCTCTATTTGTGGAAAAAAAGGACATCAATTTTGTTTGGGGAAAGCGGCACACGAGCGTGCAATTGCCAGTTAAAGCGACGTAGTGCCGTATCGCAAAAAGTGCTGTGGTCAGGAAGGGGGTAAATCCTTCCACGTCTGAAGTGGTTAAAAGCAAAGACTTAAGAAAGTTACTTTACTTGGTGCAGAGGTAGAAACAAGGCCTTGTTTACTCTTTCTTGACCATCCTAGACTTATTTTATGCTGTGTGCCCCTTCCCTATATATTGTAAGCAAAGGTTGTTTATTCAGGAACTAATGCTCCACTGTTTTTAAAGACTCATACCTGCATAAGGTATTCAGTAGGTGGTAATAGCGTTTCTAAAAAACTGGGACTAGGAGGGGCAAATACTGATGGCATTCACTTTCCTGAATCCTCTCTGGTGAAATGTCCATTTTGAAACTTACAGCGTATTGTCCCATAACATTTGTATTGAGAAGGCAAGCCCAAGTTAATGGAACACTTTTTAAAGTTCCGCATGAAGGTGAAGTTTTTTTTTTCCTTTTATCAGATAGCTCAAAAATTATATAAGCCATCAAGTGTGGCCAGCCACATAACTTATGAAGCGGGAAGTGCCAAGGTCTGAGTGACAGAGCTACCAGCGGGAAATCAGTTGGATTTGGTTCCAGGGCTTAGCTTACATTTGGTGAAGAACACATGTCATCAGCCCACCATGGATCCATAATCAATAGTCAAAACATTTACTTAAAGTGATCATATCACAATAAGTGCAGATGCACCTATTGTGAGGTGAGCGCTCTAAATAAATGTTTGGAATAGTGATTATGGATCCATAGTGTACTGGTGATATATATTCCAAAGTTAAGTGAAGCGCAATTCTAAAGTACATATTAATACATATTCCTCAGAAATAAATATATATAGTGCCACCTAGTGGTAAAAGGTGAATAAAACTCAATCAAGTGAAACTAAATGCTTATATAATTAAAACATGTACAAACATAAAAATAAATAAAGTGCATCAACAAGTACATAAGTAAATCACATCAAAGTGCAAGTGGTAAAAGCAAGACACTCCTGCTAACTGCAGACAATGGTCCATAAAGTGTCTCTTAAAGTGCAAGTGAAAATCTAAGCACTCCTGCTGGGGAAGGGTAAAAAACGCCTATGTTAGCAGCAATCCAAAGGTGAGATATATAAGGTGCTTCCAAATCGTGCAGGCACTTGCCACCACGCGGTGTCACTAAGTGCTCACCTCAGGGGGCGACCCCCACTGGGTCAAGTCGCACAGTCCCCATTGGGGTAAAATCCTCCTCCACAAATGGGTCTCAGCAATGGTGTAGGTTCATAAAACAGAGAGAGGGACTAGCATAGTGTTGACTCATTTAAAACCATGATTTTATTAAAAAGAATATAGATACACTCACATGCGGCTGTGTACCACCACCGGTACACTCGGGTACTGCATCTGAGAGATAGGTTAGTGAAAAGTATTATGGATCCACCAAAAACTAGACAGCCTACCTTCCTTGACCATCAGGGTTTTTATGGATGTGGGGGCTGTGCCGGCTGTACAAACACCATAGGCACTTTGAAAAAAAGAAAAACATTCTCCTCTACCAGCATAAACAAACAGTATACAATTAGGGATTTGATTACGTGTGAAACGGAAGGAGTGGTATACTGCATCCAATGTTCTTGTAAGATGCAATATATTGGAAGGACCAAACGGGAACTTGCCAAAAGGATCCAAAAACATATACATAATATTAAGATCGGTTTTAAAGATCACCATTTATCGAGACATTTTAGGGATTTCCATAATAAAAGCACGCTGGGCTTGAGTTTCTGGGGAATTGAAAAATATCATAGGCAGTGGAGAGGGTCAAATAAGATCAAAACCCTTAGTCAACGTGAATCGTGGTGGATATATGAGATGGTTATATATTATTATTTATTTATTTATTTTATTAGTTTTTTAGGGGCTCAGGGGTTCACCACCTTTCTCTGTTATCTTTGGTATTTTTTGCTATTATGCTAGATATTATCCAGTATTGTAATTACATGTGCATTATAAGTGTTTCAACAAGGCTTCTGGCAGATAACCAACGTTTTTAGACGAGTTTTTGCAAATTTATGTCACTTCTCTAATCACTACAAACAAAACAAAACAAAAATCATACCTAAGCAATATATCCCACCAAAGCAACTCTCAGCAAAGCTCCCTCTCTTCAAAGCACCTCCCTCCTCAATATCCCCCAAAACAATCCTGTCTACCTCCAACCCCCCCGCCCCACAGCAAAAATATCTCCTTAAAGCAACCCCCCAGAAATTCCTACACCTGAAACAAACACCCCTTCCCTTAGCCAAACCTGACACAGTAAACTGCCTCACAAGAAAATCCCCCCCTTTCCCCATTTCAAAAGCAACCCCCCATTCTTATGCAAGCCCCAAAATAAAACCCCCAACAAAGTGCTCCCTGCTCACAGAAAACTCTCCATAGGCAGAGATCCTGACCAACATATCATACCTCAGGTACAGTGCAGCAGAGAGGCAGGAGAAATCCTCCTTCCCAGGTCTCCCATTGGCTTCTTCATATGACACGTCAGATCTGAGGAGGAGCCTAGGGGTTTGCTTAGTTTTGAACTGCCCGTTGCTGCAATATCAGAGGTCTCTTTGCAGTCCCTGGACCTTGGGCACCCTGCAGAAGATGCAAGCCCAGTACTAGTGACTGCCCTGCTGATCTGATTGGTCTTATGCCTAGTATGGGAGGGCTGGCTGTACTCACCTTTTGGCAGCCCTTTATGTATATAACGTCAATCCCCGAGGGGAAGGTGCTTTATAGGCTCATCAGCCTGTATAATTAAGGTGAGCGGCAGTGTATGTCGGATTTGAGAATACTCTGTGCCAAAGATTTTTACTATTATCCTCAAAGGACATTTATGAACTGAATGATGAATATTGTGTCAAAACGATAGTTTGACATACAGTGTCAATTTTATGTGATGTTTTATCTCTGACATTTTGAAGCAATCTTTGATCCAATATTCATTTAGCATAGCGCTGCACTCTGTCTGTTTGTTATCTAATGGTGTTGTGAATTTACCATAAGTGTTCAGTTTACTGTGTGACAGTACTATTTATTATTATTATTATTATTATTTTTGCGCTGAATATTATTTGGTTTTTATAGAATAGGTGAACTAACACCCTACGCCCTCCCCCCAACCCCCTGGTCTCTGCTGTACTTACCTCTGTGGGTGATGAGCTGTCAGTGCCCACGCAGCCTGTGTAGTCGGGGATTTAAAATCATATCAACCATTGGAGGTAAGTACAGAGGGGACTGGGGAAGGGGGGGTTGTTGGGTCTAGTTCACCTTTTATTAATTTTTTCTGAAAAGGTGAACTAACACTTTAAGTTGTTTAAGAAAACACTCCAATTGAAATACTGTTGTAACATTCTTGAAATGCTTGCATAACTGGATTTCATACATTGTCTTGCAGTTGTCTTAAAACAAAGCTGTGTCGTAATAATATTCTTTAACCACTTCCGTACCGCCAGATGTCATATGACGTCCTTGGGTTTGAGTGGTGATATCTGAATGGATACCGTTTTTTTCAGCAGGCGATTCCCTGCAAGATAAAAGTGGTCTTAGCGGCGGATTCGCAGCAAGATCACTTTTATCAGCGGCGGGAGAGGTGCCCCCCCTCCCGCCGCTTTCCGGTCATCTCCGCCGCTTACCGGACCGGCCGGCAGCAGCGGAGATGATCCAATCCTCTCTTCCCAGTGTCTGTGAGCCGAGTGAGTGGCTGAAGCCGCTCACTCGGCTCCATAACACGGCCGGCGGAAATGACATCAGAAATGACGTCTGCCCAACGGTCTTAAAGGGCCCGTTTTTTTTTTTTCTTCTGTCACTTTTCAGACTTTTTTTTTTTGGATTTTGTGTGAATATGAGATCTGAGGACTTTTTGACCCCGGATCTCATATTTAAGAGGACCTGTCATGCTTTTTTCTATTACAAGGAATGTTTACATTTCTTGTAATAGGAATAAAAGTGATCAATTTTTTTAAAGAACAGTGTAAAAATAAAAAGTAAAAAGCAAAATAAATAATTAAAAAAAAAAAAAAAATGTAAAGTGCTCCGTCCCGCCGAGCTCGCGCACAGAAGCGAACGCATACGTAAGTCCTGCCCACATATGAAAACGGTATTCAAACCACACATGTGAGGTATCGCTGCGATCGTTAGAGCGAGAGCAACAATTATAGCTCTAGAACTCCTCTGTAACACAAAACTGCTAACCTGTAGAATTTTTTAAATGTCGCCAATGGAGATTTTTAATTTGCGAAATTTATCGCCGTTCCGCGAGCGGACGCAATTTTGAAGCATGACATGTTGCGTATCATTTTACTCGGTGTAACATTATCTTTTACAATATGGAAAAAAATTGGCCTAACTTTACTGTTTTCTTATGTTTTAACTAAAAAAACTGACTTTATTAAAAAAAAAAGCACGCTTGTAAGACCGCTGCGCAAATATGGTGTGACATAAATTTTTTCAATGACCGCCATTTTATTCTCTAGGGTGTTAGGAAAAAAAAATATAATGTTTGGGGGTTCTAAGTAATTTTATAGCAAAAAAAACCTGTTTTTAACTGGTAAACACCGGACCCAAAAAAAGAGGCTCGGTATTGAAGTGGTTAAAGATTTAATCTAAGTATGCTGTTGTAATTCTGTGGTCCACATTTAGACATTGACTTGTTTTTATGGCAATAGAAAAGCTTGCAAGAGAGAGAAAACATAACCTTGTCCAATTTACTAAAGAGGTATCATTATCTCTGTGTGGGATTGATATTGTCTTTTTAGTCATCCAACAGCTTCTGGACAGTTTATTCTGGTTTCTCTTTGCTGTTGTTGTTGTTGTCGTTTCTCTTTGGTCTTATTTGACAGGTCTTCGACAACCTACTGATTTTTCTGTTATAGTTAGG
>BLSH010052913.1:1450300-1461319 GCA_018402905.1 Glandirana rugosa | reverse complement strand
TATCATTGTAGCTTCTGCAAGGACTCTTTCCTTTGTACACATAGATTGTCCTTGGGATCTTGGGAAACTGTTTTTCTCAGCACTAGGAAGACACTGACTTGATGGGTTACTGTACAAATGTGTTTAAGAGGGTAGACTCCCATGAATCATGATGCCATATAAAACAGTTGTCACAGATCACTTAGGCAGGAAATTAGCTTTTAAACTGTCACAATTAAGGTAGGTAGTTTAGCGATAATATCTAACAGGCAGGGTGTTATTCTGTCTGCAGGCAAATGGGTTTTGGAAGAAAAGTATATCATTTCTAAAACTCTAAAACAAATATATATATATATATATATATATATATATATATATATATATATATACATATACACACACATCAACTTGTATACAATGTTGGTCTTTAAATTGGAACTAAAATGACTCTAATTTTCTACATTGGACTTTGT
This sequence comes from Glandirana rugosa, assembly GCA_018402905.1. Classification (NCBI taxonomy): domain Eukaryota; kingdom Metazoa; phylum Chordata; class Amphibia; order Anura; family Ranidae; genus Glandirana; species Glandirana rugosa. The sequence goes on along the minus strand of BLSH010052913.1, from coordinate 1,460,867 downwards.
CGCTTCCTATCATGTATACATAAAAAGCAGATCTCAGACCAGAGTGTGACATTATCCTTGCTTTAGACCAACTGGAGCCTCTCACTTCTCTCTAAGGCATTGGAGCTAACGGTTGCATATGAGCAGTGTGACTCTATAGGCTAAGACAGGAGCTTCCATATATCCATACATTATCCCCCAAAAGTAAAAATTTCCCTCTACTAGCAAAACTCCCTACCCAAACCCCACCTTCCCTCATCAACCCCATCAAAGCAAAAATGTCTCCTTCTTATCAATCAACAAAAAATCCCTTCATCCCTTAAGGAACTCTCCCCCCAAAAGTAAAAATCTCCACCTCCCTCAAGATCCCTCTTCCCCCAGTAAAAGTCCAACCCCAAAGAAAACAAAATCACTACAAACAAAACAAAACAAAAATCCTACCTAAGCAATATATCCCACCAAAGCAACTCTCAGCAAAGCTCCCTCTCTTCAAAGCACCTCCCTCCTCAATATCCCCCAAAACAATCCTGTCTACCTCCAACCCCCCCGCCCCACAGCAAAAATATCTCCTTAAAGCAACCCCCCAGAAATTCCTACACCTGAAACAAACACCCCTTCCCTTAGCCAAACCTGACACAGTAAACTGCCTCACAAGAAAATCCCCCCCTTTCCCCATTTCAAAAGCAACCCCCCATTCTTATGCAAGCCCCAAAATAAAACCCCCAACAAAGTGCTCCCTGCTCACAGAAAACTCTCCATAGGCAGAGATCCTGACCAACATATCATACCTCAGGTACAGTGCAGCAGAGAGGCAGGAGAAATCCTCCTTCCCAGGTCTCCCATTGGCTTCTTCATATGACACGTCAGATCTGAGGAGGAGCCTAGGGGTTTGCTTAGTTTTGAACTGCCCGTTGCTGCAATATCAGAGGTCTCTTTGCAGTCCCTGGACCTTGGGCACCCTGCAGAAGATGCAAGCCCAGTACTAGTGACTGCCCTGCTGATCTGATTGGTCTTATGCCTAGTATGGGAGGGCTGGCTGTACTCACCTATTGGCAGCCCTTTATGTATATAACGTCAACAATGGCAGCTGCTCAGATCAGTTTGAAACTGGCAAAAAAGAAAAAAGGTTGACATGAATAAGATTGCATGGAACACCTGTGCATCCCCATGTGGGCAAGCACAGTCCTCACTTGGGCGTATGCTTAAATACACCCAAATGAACATGGTCCCAGACGTCTTGCTCTAGGGTGGCAACTTTGGTTCTCCCCCCTCCTCTATGTGAATATAGCCACCGTTTCCTGCATGCTCCGAGAGATTGACTACACATCTTTGTATAGACATATTCAGCTCTATGGGAATAGTACTACACATAGAGCTGATCATGTGAACAGAAATAAGGGCACTGCTCACTCTGCACTAGTAGTAGGGAGGTATATCAATGGAGGATAGGGATCATGCACAAGACAAAAAAAAGACACCTGAAAACAATGACAAGAGACTTTTAAATATGAGACAGAGTGAGCCATTACATATGTTTTCCAAGTTACCCAACCTAGGTGACACAGTGCCCACCGTGGCTGTTTATGAACATTAGTATAATATTTTTCTTGCTTGGTTCACAAAACTCTTCACTTTAAGTTTTGGGCCTCTGGGCTATCACAACAATGTTCCCTAGGCAGTGGGCATGATGATTTTAATATTTGTTCTTCCTCATGTTTCTTTCTTTTTATTTCTTTTTGTCCTTTTTTAAAATTTTCTCAGATCTGGGACATGATGCGAAATCATGTGAAATTGCCTCTTTACGTACACTCAAAAGGTGGATAATATTGCCTTAAAAATGTCCTCATTCAACTGTAGAGGATTCTACTTCCCAGAGAAAAGGAGTCAAATCCTTTAACATGTCCATAAAGCTAAAATCAAAATCCTTCATCTGTAGGATACATATTTTTTGGATCTGATAAGATTCATAACTCCGTTTAAGCATTTTACCACTTGGTTTGATAGCACAAGCCCACTGTCAAAATCTAAAGGGGTTTCTATAGCTTTCCACAGCTCTTTAAACCCAGAGGTGATAGATTCTAGTAGTGACTCATCAGGTCACTTTTGTCTTTCTAAATTGAAGTATTTGAACTATATGTTTATGTTGGCTAAGGTATATTCTCATAACCAGAAGCAGCTATGTTTCCTATCATCTATTGTCTTCAGTCTGCAAAACTTCAGTAATGGCAGCCTTAACCTCGGGGAGCAATCTCAATGTACCCTTAGTTCCTCGCCTATACACATCAATAGGTAAGTAATCGTTATCACTTAAAACAAAAAATTTGCACTAAAAGGTTAAGATCCCTAAACCAGATGCTAGCACACCATTAGATACAAAAAGGTAATATCAAATAAATAACAAGAAAAGAGACGCCTCTAAGTGCAATTTATTGGAACACAAGGATTAAAAATACTCACAGATTTGGAGTCAAGAGTAAGCCTGGATCAGAATAAGTCCAGGGACATCATAATCCATCCTGGATGGACCGCTGTTGAAGGGCTGTGTAGTGCTGACAGCTTCCAGGGGAGAGCCGCTCTGAGTGAAGGGAGGGCCGGCCGAGAGCTCAAGAGAGGCTTGACAAGCAGCTTGACACACAGCTAGCCAGACACGGGAGGATGACGTCAGTAATGTGCGACGCGTTTCGTGGGTGGACGGCTATGATGATGTGATAGCCGTGCCCCTTCTTCAGGCAAAGGACAATGAGCTGGACAGGCTTAAGGGGTTATATAGGGATGAGGGGAGGGGGGACGGAACTGACTAAACACTGCTCATGAAATGAATGGGCTAAGATAATTATAAATCCTAGGGGTAGAGAGGACACAAACATGACAAGCCAAAAACGAATGGGCACTGTTAATTAAAGGGCAACCAAAAAAAAAAAAAACAAATTACAAATACACTCTACATATACATACAGTGATAAATGATAAAATGGGTAAGATATGGGAGAATATAAAATTCACAATTAGAATGATATCTGATATGGCAATAGTGCCCGCATTCAGTTATTCTGGTGTGCCAATAAATTGTGTACTACTGTATGCAGTAGTATCAAATAAACCCAAGTGCAGAGCTCATAAAACAAACACAAAACAAATAATAGTCCAGAATGTGTATCTATAATAGAATGTCCATGCAAACAAAAAAAGATTCACTGTGAACTAAAAATGAAATAATGGTCATATGGTGTAAATAAAACTCCCACTAGTGAAAAAACCAACTTACTCCATGGTGGGGGAGCACAGAGTGCATTGTTTTTTTCACTTGGAGGTGTTTTTACACCATATGAAGATTATTTCATCTTTAATTCACAGTGGGCTTTTTTGTTGGTATGGGCATTCTATTATAGACACATATTCTGGACTGGTATTCGTTTTGCTTTTGTTTTATGAGCACTGCACTATAGTTTGGGTTTAAGTCATCAGTATCCCGTGGTCTTTTGACCATATTTAGGAATACCCTCCATAAATTACAATTGGTAGATGTGTGGCGAACCATGCACCCCTCTGAGAGCTTTTACTACAGCTTTCACTTTTACTCTGTTTCATACAATTCTTATGGTAGGATAGACTATTTTTTGATCTCTCAAAATCTTATGGATTCAAACCCGATAAGTTCCATAGACCTCAAACTTTGGTCAGACCATTCTCCCGAACATCTGCAGTATCTATTAGAGGACTATCCACATTCACTAGATGTTGTACTTTGCGTCTAAATGATAATCTATTGATGGACTCTCTCTGCATTAATGTTATCTATTAGGCTATTAAAGATTTTTCTCTCCATCATGCCCTGACAAAACATATCTTGTGACCAAATGGGATGTTTTGAAATTTGTACTCAGAGGGGCTATTTATCAAGCATAGTTCTATCCTCCTCTGAGTCTTCTCACAAATGGACTCTTCACATTTCTAGAATTGTCTAATGCCAGATGGGATCTCCTGCATTTGTTAGAGACCCAATCCCTCATTGCTAGGGACAAAATGAGGAAAATAACTATACAATAAAAACACCCACACAATAGTGTATAAATTAAATAAATCACCTAATGCCTCTGTGTAAAAATGAAAAATTCCCCAGGGTAGCTGCTGCTCTAATGGTATATAAAAACCTCATACCATATGTTAAATGTATAATAGAAAAAGAGCTGCGCTTGTTTTAACACTACAATACAAACCGATAACATATAAGTGCATAAATTCTTGTGTAGAAAAAATGCTCAATATATATATACAGTATATATACAGTATCTCACAAAAGTAAGTATACCCCTCACATGTTTTAAATATTTTAATTTATATTTTAATGTGACAACCCTGAAGAAATGTCACTTTTCTACAATGTAAAGTGGTGAGTGTACAGCTTGTATAACAGTGTAAATTTGCTGTCCCCTCAAAATAACTCAACACACAGCCATGAATGTCTAAACCACTGGCAACAAAAGTGAGTACACCCCTAAGTGAAAACGTCCAAATTGGGCTGGATTAGGCATTTTCCCTCCCTGGTGTCATGTGATTCGTTAGTATTACAAGGTCTCAGGTATGAATGGGGAGCAGGTGTATTAAAATTGGTTTTATCATCAACTCCCATACCACTCAATAGGGGTACCCGACAGGGATGCCCTCTGTTTCCGCTCCTCTTTGTGGTAGCCATTGAGGCGCTAGCCCTGAGATTAATCTCCTTTAGTGAAGGGCATCTCACTAGGAGAAAGGACTGATGTAATTGGTCTGTATGCGGATGGCCTTATTCTATATTTGCAGGATGCAACACAGTCTTTGGCTGCTGCTATGCAAATAATAGATACCTTTGGAGAATTATCAGGCCTTAAAATGAATTGGCAAAAATCCGTATTGATGTCTTTACACCCCCGGGTTTTCAAGGATAGTGGCGTAGTGACCCCTCTCAAAACTGTCACCTCATTTAAATACCTGGGAATACATATTACCCTATCTTCTGTGAAGGCATTCATCGCCAATATGGACCCTTTGATGGCAGTGATTAACCATGGAGGATTTCCCACGTCAGGACCAGAGCACTTTTTGCGATTCGGCACTGCGTCGCTTTAACTGACAATTGTGCGGTCGTGCGATGTTGTACCCAATCGAAATTTGCATCATTTTTCCCCCACAAATAGAGCTTTCTTTTGGTGGTATTGCGCCATTTCTGATCACCGCTATAAACAAAAAAAGCGACAATTTTGCAAAAAAAAAAACAATATTTCTTACTTTTTGCTAAAATACAAAATCCAAAAAAAAAAAAAATATAAAAAAACAAATATAATCATAGGTTTTGGCCGATTCATATTTTTGGTAAAAAAAAAATCGCAATCGGTGTTTATTGATTGGTTTGCGCAAAAGTTGCCGCCTTTACAAACCATGAGAATTAATTTCTGGCTTTTTTACAGTTTGTTTCTTTTTTTTTTAGTAATGGCGGCAATCTGCGATTTGTTTACATTGGCGGTTCCCCGTTCTTTCGTTCTGGCAGCTCATCGCGGCTCGCCGGCGGACATCAGGTCCGCCCGAGCCACGGGCACACTCCTCCGGAGTGTGGTGGGCATGAGCGTGCGCCGCCGGCGGCGTGCCCACGCCCCCTAGCTGCCAATCTGCAAATCACTGTCTATTTACGGCTATTCGCGGTACACGTCCACACTACCGCAGTAAATATACTGTGCGCGGTGTGGAAGTGGTTAAAACAAACTTGCCACTTGGGCTAAACTTCCTCTGTCAGTGGCGGGTAGGATCAATCTAATTAAGATGGTCCTCTTGCCCAAATGCTTATATATCTCCTCCCACATGCCTGTACCGGTGCCTAAACCATACTTTAAATCTCTGGATGCTCAGTTTGGTCCATTCATTTGTGCACAGAATAGAAGGAAGCTTAAATTATCTATTTTACAGCGCCCTAAACTAGAGGCAGGTATGGCTTTCCTAAATCTCTATTACTATTACATTGCTGGCCAACTGCTGCACTTAACAGACTGGCTAGCACCAGTGACACTAGCAGTAGTTGAGTCACAATTAGCTCATGTCCTCCAATTGAACAATTTGCTGATAGCTTTGGAGGCCCTGAAACCATCTCTGGTGCCAATATTAAATCTGGCGAGATTAATATGGTGGGAATCTAAGCATATCATAGGGTTCAGAGATGTTGAGGTTACGCTTCTTCTCTGGCACAACCCAATGTTCACACATCTGTCACATTTTGTAGATACCTCCTTCTGGGAATAGAGAGGGGTGAACACGATGGCTGATATTTACACTGACACTACCCTACGATCATTTGAGGATCTGCGGTAGAGCCATGACCTCCACTGCACATGCTTTTATAGATATCTCCAACTCCAACATGCGTTGCACGCCCAGATTGAAAACAATGACCTGATGTTTTCTAACTATCCTCTCATAGGTGTTTTGAAGTCACAGGGACCTGGGGGCCTTATCTCTGAATTGTATACCTACCTCTTGGTTACCACTGTTGGAAATGCCATTGCCAGCCCATTCCCAATAGCAACGGATTGTCCTTGACATGACGGATGAGTATTGGGAGGAGGCTTGCTCCTCGCATCTGCAGGTGTCACCGGCCATTAACAACAGTCTCACACAGCTGTATATTATACATCAGTCGTACCTTATGCTGGTGCGACTACGTGCTATGCATCGCATTCCCACTTCTGACTGCATGAGATGTAATACCACAAATGCTGATTTTATACATTTAAAGCGGAGTTCCACCCAGAATTTTTTTTTTCTTTTGCCATCCACTCTTTTAATGCTAAATAAATGTAATCTTTTGTTTCCTCACTTTCAAACCGCCTAGTAATTACATGTATTTTTTATTCACTATTTTGTTTCTCTCACTGCTGGACTTTTCCATTTTAGGTGAGGGCATCTGAAGCCCATCAGTAGTCTCCTGTCATCTCTTCCTGAAAAAAGTGCATGGTCGTTAACCATCATGCACTCCTCGATCTCGGTCCACCTTAAATCATGTCATTTGCTGTCTGGAAATAACACGATTTTACAGTACAGGGAAGCCCACTGACTCCTAGGAAATGATGAGTCACATCTCTCAGGAGGCCAGGGGAAGCAAAAAGTGAGGAGAAGAGCCTAGGACCTAATAGGGGCAGATTACAGAGACCACCTCACAACAAGCAACTTAGGGTAAGTATAATTTTTTTTTTCCTTCAAAGGTGAGTCTATATAGGCAAAGGACTTGAATGATGTAAAAAAAAATTTCTGGGCGGAACTCCGCTTTAATTTGGGAGTACCCTGTCATAGCCCAATATTGGAGACAGGTGACAGATCTTCTCTCCTCTGTCCTATCAATCCCGGTGCAATGCAATTCTAGAATCTGTCTATTAGGAATACTAGATGAGAAACAATGGCAGAGGTATCAACAAACTTTTTGAGGGAGACTCTGTTTATGGCCTGGAAAGCTCTCACTTTGATAAGGATTCAACCAAGATCCCCATGTGTCAGGAAATGGATACAACTGGTAAACCAAGTTCTACATTTTGAAAAATGAGTGTATGAGCACAGAGGTTGCCCACGAAAATACAATAAAATATGGGATGTGTGGTGCTCCTCTACCCTCACAATATCTGATATTTAAATTCCAACTGCCTTCTTTGTCTTTATGTCTCACAGTGATCAATAGACATCTATGGATATGATATTATTTTACTGGGTACAATCGTATATTTGACTTAAGATGCTGCTGTATTTGTGTACATTTTACCATTTAACTTTGTACTGGTGTATTTGCTCTGCATATTTCATGATGCTCATGGTGAGCAAAGTTATCATATATGTATGATGTTTTCCTTATCTGTCAATTAAAAGTATTTAAAAAAAAAATTGGTTTTATCGTTCTCACTCTCTCATACTGGTCACTGGAAGTTCAACATGGCAACTCATGGCCAAGAACTCTCTGAGGATCTGAAAAACAGAATTGTTGCTCTATATGTAGATGGCCTAGGCTATAAGAAGATTGGCAAGGCCCTGAAGCTGAGCTGCAGCATGGTGACCAAGACCATACAGTGGTTTAACAGGACATGTTCCACTCAGAACAGGCCTCGCCATGGTCGTCATATCCAGAGGTTGTCTTTGGGAAATAGATGTATGCATGCTGCCAGCATTGTTGCAGAGGTTGAAGGGATGGGGGATTAGCCTGTCAGTGCTCAGGCCATACGCCGCACACTGCATCAAATTGGTCTGCATGGCTGTCATCCCAGAAGGAAGCCTCTTCTAAAGATGATGCACAAAAAAGCCTGCAAACAGTTTGCTGAAGACAAGCAGACTAAGGAAATGGATTACTGGAACCATGTCCTGTGGTCTGATGAGACCAAGATAAACCTATTTGATTCAGATGGTGTCAAGCATGTGTCAGCAACCAGGTGAGGAGTACAAAGACAAGTGTGTCTTGCCTACAGTCAAGCATGGTGGTGGGAGTGTCAAGGTCTGGGGCTGCATGAGTGCTGTCGGCACTGGGGAGCTACAGTTCATTGAGGGAACCATGAATGCCAACATGTACTGTGACATATTGAAGCAGAGCTTGATCCCCTCCCTTTGGAGACTGGGCCGCAGGGCAGTATTCTAACATGATGATGACCCCAAACACACCTCCAAGACGACCACTGCCTTGCTAAAGAAGCTGAGGGTAAAGGTGATGGACTGGCCAAGCATGTCTCCAGACCTAAACCCTATTGAGCATCTGTGGGGCATCCTCAAAGTGAAGGTGGAGGAGCGCAAGGTCTCTAACATCCACCAGCTCAGTGATGTCATCATGGAGGAGTAGAAGAGGAGTCCAGTGGCAACCTGTGAGGCTCTGGTGAACTCCATACCCAAGAGGGTTAAGACAGTGCTGGAAAATAATGGTGGTCACACAAAATATTGACGCTTTGGGCACAATTTGGATATTTTCACTTAGGGGTGAACTTACTTTTGTTGCGAGCGGTTTAGACATTAATGGCTGTGTGTTGAGTTATTTTGAAGGGACAGCAAATTTACACTGTTATACAAGCTGTACACTCACTACTTTGCATTGTAACAAAGTGCCATTTCTTCAGTTTTGTCACATGAAAAGATATAATAAAATATTTACAAAAACGTGAGGGGTGTACTCACTTTTGTGAGATACTGTATATTCACTAACCAGCCATTTTATTAGGTATACCATGCTAGTACCAGGTTGGATCGGACCCCCTTTTGCCTTCAGAACTGCCTTAATTCTTTGTGGTAAAGATTCAACAAGGTTTTGGAAACATTCCTCAGAGAGTTGTCAGCTGCACATCCATGATGCGAATCTCACGTTCCACCACATCCCAAAGATGCTCAATTGGATTAAGATCTGGTGACTGTGGAGGCCATTGGAGTACAGTGACCTCATTGTTATGTTCAATGGTGGTGAGATGATTTGAGCTTTGTGACATGATACATTATTCTGCTGGAAGGAGCCATTAGAAGATGGGTACACTGTAGTCATAAAGAGATGGACATGGTCAGCAACAATATTCATGTAGGCCGTGGTGTTTAAATGATGCTCAATTTGTACTAAGGGGCCCAAAGTGTGTCAAGAAAATATCCCCCACACCATTACACCACCATCACCAGCCTGAAGATAAAAGGCAAGATGGATCCATGCTTTCATGTTGTTAACGCCAAATTCTGACCCTACCATCTGAATGTCACAGCTGAAATCGAGACTCATCAGACCAGGCAACATTTTTCCAATCTTCTATTGTCCAATTTTAGAGAGCCTGTGCGAATTCTCATTTTCCTGTTTTTAGCTGGCAGGAGTGGCACCCGATGTGGTCTTCTGCTACTGTAGCTCATCTGCTTTAAAGTTTAATGTGTTGTGCGACCAGAGATCGTATTCTGCATACATTGGTTGTAATTAGGGGTTATTTGAGTTACTGTTGCCTTTCTATCATTTCAAACCATTCTCCTCTGACCTTAACAAGGCCTTTTCATCCACACAACTTGCGCTCACTGGATATTTTCTCTTTTTCTGACCATTCTCTGTAAACCCTAGAGATGGTTGTGTGTGAAATCTCCAGTAGATCATCAGTTTTTGAAATGACTCCAGCAACCATGCCGCGTTCAAAGTCACTTAAATACGCAATCTTCCCCATTCAGATGCTCGCTTTGAACTTCAGAAAGTCTTCTTCACCACGTATAGATATCTAACTGCATTGAGTTGCTGCCATGTGATTGGCTGATTAGCAATTTGGGTTACCAAGCAAGAACAGATTTACCTAGGCGTACCTGTAGCAGTATATCTACTATAGGGTGGTTGTGAACTGATTAAATCAATATTGACAGAAATACAGTGGCTATTATTTTGCCCCTCTTTCTGAAAATGCTAGTTGTCTGGTTGTCAGAAAGAGGGGCGAAATGACAGCCACTGTATTTCTGTCAATATTGATTTTTTTTTCATCAGTTCACGATCACCAGTGTGTGTTGGTAGAGATCCCAAATGTCTCTTACCAGTCTTTTTCTCTTTTATAGGTCACTCGCGTTCAACACACCTACTTTTCCGGAACAATTCCAG
>BLSH010052913.1:1434689-1450290 GCA_018402905.1 Glandirana rugosa | reverse complement strand
ATATATATATATATATATATATATATATATATATATATATATATATATGATTTTGCACTTCCACCTAGGGGGTGCCCGCATGCACGAGCCACTTCTGCTGTAATTACTCATAGCAGAAGCTGATCTGCGGGTGCCGGGCAATGGATGTCCGTTGACACCGGCCGATCATCGTGCAGAGACACAGAACAGAGCTCTGCCTATGTAAACAAGGCAGAGCTCCATTCTGACAGGGGGGAAGTGATGGACTTTGTACCCCTGCAATCCATCAATTCCCTTAATAAAAGCAGCACACAGTTAACACATAAACTCTGGTTAGGCACACAGTTAACACGTTGACCACCCTGGATGTTTAACCCGTTCCCAGCCAGTGTCATTTGTACAGTGACATTGCATATTTTTTAGCACTGATCACTGTATTAGTGTCACTGGTTCCCACAAAGTGTCAGTTAGTGTCCGATTTTTGGCCGCAATATTGCAGTCCCACTATAAGTCGCTGATCCCCGCCATTACTAGTATAATAAAAATAAATGAACAAAAATTCCAGTATATATCCCATAGTTTCTAGATGCTATGACTGTTGCTCAAACCAATCAATATACGCTTATTGGGATTTTGTAACAAAAATTATGTAGCACAATACATATTGGCATAAACTTATGAAGAAATTCGATTTTTCTCATTTTTTTTTTATTGGCTATGTTTTATAGCAGAAAGTAAAACAAAATTTTTTTTTTTCAAAATTGTCGGTCTTTTTATTGTTTGTGTTTGTTTTTGTTTTGTTTTTTGTTTCGCAAAAAATCAAAAACGCAGTGGTGATCAAATACCACCAAAAGGAAGCTCTGTTTGTGATAAAAAATTAGATATGTTGTATTTGTGTACAGCATGCAATTGTCAGTTAAAATAACACAGTGCCGTATATCAAAAAATGCCCTGGTCATGAAAGGGGGTAAATCTTTCGGAGGTTAAGTGGTTAAAATCATTCTGCACATGACTAAATGATTGAAGTGCACAGGTTCACCCCATGGCTCATGCCACACAGCATTTTAGTAAATCAGGTTGATTGTGTGTATTCTGTATTCAGGCCTTGAGGACTGGGAATGTAAAGCGCTGTTTTCTAACAATACCTCCATTCATGTTGAATATCTTATTGTAAATACACATTTTTATGTCAAGCCAAATTAAAAATGGATGTTGAACATCTTCCTTGATAATTATTCACTATAGCATTTAATTTAGGAAAACCAGAGGCTTCATCAGCTTCTAAGAGGTGGTCCGGAAAAGCTGACAATACACCTAATGTCTTATAGAAATCTTTGCCAAAAGTCAGTGTTTTCTGGTGCTTGTCTTTTGACCACAATCTCATTATTATATTTAAGACCTTGTAGGTAACCAGGTGGGAATCTCATAACTCCAGATAATGATGCCATTTTAAAGAGTTTTTTGGACAGATAACTATACAGAAAACATTGCCAGCCCTGGTTTATGTCAAGCCCTAAAGGCTTCCCACTTTAAATTGTATGTGTTGATTATTCCCTGTGAATGTTTCCTTAAACAAAGTTCTGATTGATTCTATTAGAATAATTAGTACTGTTTTTTGGATGTCACTTCTACAAAACAGGATAGAGTAATAAATTAAAGCAATGCTCCAATTTTGATTTACATGAGAAACACTAGAACTCACAGTAATGAATTAATGAAATAATTCTAGATATGGATGTTATACATTATTACATTGGTCCAGCTTGGTCCAATATAACTATGCATATTTCATAAGTGGCCGATGCCCCTGGAGGTTGGAAATCACTGAAGCAGATACTGCTAGGGATGGGTCCACGGTTTGAGTCAAACGTAAGTTCAACTCAAACATCGGGCGTTCGCCCATTCATCGGATTTAGAACATTATTGGGTGTTAGCAGCGACTTCGCCACCGTGGAGTGCCCCATAATGCGTTGCGTGCAGATGGCGCGCACAATTCCCCCCGTTGGGAGGGCTTCCGCCGTCTGCGCGCTTTTTGCTTTGACAGTTTATTTATATGGCTGGGCGGGCCACCCGGCGACGTAAGTGAGCGACCCCATCCCTTCTGATATCCTGTGACCTCAGAGGGGGCGGGCCACGCGCTTGCGTCACCGGGTGGCCCTGCCCTTCCATATAAATAAACTGTCGAAGCAAAAAGCAGTCGGTCGGAGGGAGCCCCCCCCCCCATGGAGGAGGAGCTGTTGCGGCTTTTTTTTTTATTTCCGGGTCCGTCGTGCGCCGTGATTGATGATGGATTACAATGGGGGAGACTTGTCCCAGATTGTCTCCTGTGGTTTTTTTTTTTTTGACACATGATATACCCGATACTAATTTACATGGGGGGGAGCTGGAATCTGGGGGCCCCCTTATTGAAGGGGCTTCCAGATTCTGATAAGCCCCCCACCCGCAGGTTGTGGGAAGAGGCTCTTGTCTCTACCAACATGGGGACAAGGTGCTTTGGGATGGGGAGGCGCAGACCCCCCCTTGCCCCAAAGCACCCATACTCCCCATGTTGAGGGCATGTAGCATGGTACGGTTCAGGAGTGGCACGGGGTTCCCCTTAAAGTCTATACCAGATCCATAGGGCCTGGTATATACTAGGGGGGGGGGGCAATGCACATTTTTCAGTAATTTTTTTAATCTATATTGTCAGGAGTCGGCAATACATTACAGCCGCAAGTGATTTTAAATGACATTTTATCCTTTACAAATGTCATTTTGCTCTGGCGCTGTTCTAAACATCACAGAGGAGCGCCCTTTTACAGACAGACTAAGGGGACCCCCCAAGCACATTATTTAAAGGAATATTTCATTTGTTATTGTTTCACTTTAAACATTATTAGAATCACTGCTCCTGAAAATATGATTAATTTGAAAAAAATGTTTTGCGTTGATACATGTCCCCTAGGGCAGGATCCAGGTCCCCATACACTTTTTATGGCAATAACCTGCATATAAACCTTTAAAATGAGCACAATTGATTTTTTCATGTTTGGGTCCCACAGACTTTAATGGTGTTCGAATGTTTGCACAAATTTTTTGCCTGTTTGAATGTTCTGGTGCGAACCAAACTGGGGGGGAGTTTGGCCCATCCCTAGATACTGCTACTCCAGTGATCTCCACTAGCTTCCAGGTCCCGAGCTGAGTGGCTGCCATGTTGCTTTCTGAACACAGGTCAACTGCTCAGCACCGGCTCCATTCAGCGAATGTTTTGCATTATCTGAATAAGTGCAAACCATTCCCTGATCGGACAAGGTGGAAAGTGTGACATCACCACCTGCCTCTCCACCTCGACCAACAATGCACAGCATTCTCTGAATGGCACCCATGCCGAGCCACCGACTTATTGTGTTCAAAATGCACTAGGGCAGCCACTTGGCATGGGACGCAGAAGCAAGTGGAAATCCCTGGAGTAATGGTGTCTACTGATTTCCAGCTTCCAGGGGCATCGGCCAGGTATAGCATATACAGTTAACTTTGCATAAAATATCCACACCTGGAATTATCCCCTACACGTTCCCTGTATGCAAACAATTACTTTAATAAGCTTCTGTATTTGACTGATATGATCCCTGGGAAGCCTGGCATCCCTTCCAACTCCCTTTTAATTATACCCACTAACAATGACACTGAACCCCCAATCTATTCTTAATAAGGCTTCTGCCTTTAGGCTGACCCATCTGACATACTGCATCAGTTACCAAACAGTGCATACAGAAAGCACCCCTAATGAACCCAGACAACACCCCAGGTGAAAAGGGCTGTGTTAGTAGTTATAAGGAATATGTGTCAAGAACTCAATGTTATGGGCATCAAATATAAAGACTAAAAATGTTTCCAAAAGTGGATGTAAACCCTCCATATACCCAGTGGAGTGAACAGCCTCAGATGATACACAGGGATGAAAAAAATCTTCCTATATAAGCCTTACATGTATATATGTTGTCTTCATCTGTATATACTGTTAAGTGCACATTCTGATAGATTTTACACTTCCTCATTCCTCTGTAGGAGGAGATGATTGCTAGACACTGTGAGAAAGCTGATTGGAGGAAAGGCACACACCCCCTTCCCACACATGCAGAGCGTGTCTGTGAATTGTTTAGCTGGCTGCTAATCTATTTATAGCAACCTCCTCCAACACACAGTTCTATCTCCCGTTTCAGGGAACGTATGGGAACTTATGAGGCTGATAACAGAGCTACGGAGGAAAAGGCCGCTACGAGACATAGCTATTTGAAGAGAGATAAGAAAACACTACAGATAGATGTCCCCAGCTCAAATTTCATGAATCAAGTTTACATCCACTTTAACAGCTTGCCGACCGCCGATCGGCATTTGACGGCGACAGAGTGGCTCTGTAAGGCAAAACGCCATCATATGACTGCGGCTGCCAGATCGCGCACAGTGAGGTGCGCCCGCGCGCTCACTGTGTTCGGGGAGGGCCAGGGAGCGGGTGCGGCGGATTCGATCTCCACCGGCTACCCGCGATGCCCCCCCCGGAGTGAAAGAACGGAGTTCCGTGTAAGTAAACACGGACCTCCGTTCTGTGAGGGGGGAAGAACTGTGATCACAGCCTTCCTTTACATGGAAGCTGTGATCACTTCCCTTCCCCTGTTAGGGCAGCCCCCATACAGTAAGAACACGCCCAGGGAACACAGTTAACGCTTAGAGCGCCCCCTGCAGGTTAACCCCTTCACTGCCAATGGCATTTACACAGTAATCAGTGCATTTTTATAGCACTGATCGCTGTATAAATGCCAATGGTCCCAAAAAAGTGTCAAAATGTTCCGACATGTCCGCCCTAATATCGCAGTACCGCTAAAAATCGCAGATCGCCGCCATTACTAGTAAAAAAATAAAAAAAAATAAAAACCCCAGAAATGAATTCTCATCATCCGTAAACGCGACCACTTTTGCGCAAACCAATCAATAAACGCCAATTGTGATTTTTTTAATCACTAATATGAGGAAGAATATAAATCGGCCAAAACCGATGAAAAAACATTTTTTTTTATATTTTTTTTTTGGATTTGTATTTTAGCAAAAAGTAAGAAATTTGTTTTTTTTTTGCAAAATTGTCGCTCTTCTTTTGTTTATAGCGGCGATCAGAAATGACGCAGCGGTGATCAAATACCACCAAAAGAAAGCTCTATTTGTGGGGAAAAAAGGACGCAAATTTCGGTTGGGTAAAACGTCACACGACCGCGCAATTTTCAGTTAAAGCGACGCAGTGCCCAATCGCAAAAAGGGCTCTGGTCCTAAAGTGTGAAATCCTTCCGGGGCTGAAGTGGTTAAAGTAGGTGTAAACCATTACTGAATAACATTTAATGTGCTAAAATATTTAATTAATTTTTATTCTTATTTTAAAAAAGAGCAATACTGTGTTCATCATTTTTTATCCAATGTTGTACAATAACTTTATTATGCCCAATAAAGCAGTGAACCAAAAATGTAATATATTGCTAGCTTACCAGTCATTAGATATGGTGGCTGCATTTGTTTTCTTTTCTTTGGTATCTTTCCCGTGTTTTCGCCTGGTGGTCTGGCCAGTAACACACCTCCTGCATTAATGAGACACACCTCTGGATGAATGAGAATAGGAGACACAGCAGGCAGCAGCAATATCAGTCTGGTGAGAGGGTAGTGTTAAATGTATTAGCAGATTTAAGTAAACTAACAAATTGAAGCCAAACTCCAACTTTATAATCAGCTGCAGCAAACAGTTTTTTCCTTTTGGGATAAAGGTTTTACATGAAACAATAAAAGCTAACAATTTTAGGCACTCCTGCCAGTGTTAAATGATTTGTCTCATTCATGTAAACTAATAAATTCTGCTGGAGAGCTTGTGCTTTTGAAAAACAACAGACTTGCTGGATGGATCACCAGCTGAACATAGAAGAAAGAAAGCTTGAAAAGGGAAATTAATTCAGCCACTACATCTAAGAATTGACAAGCTGCAATATAATACATTGTAATGTTTGCTTTTGGGTTTTAATACTGCTTGAACAACAGTCATTGATGCTAAATAACATTGAAAAGGGTTGTACAAACAAAGTAGCTTCCTTAATTCCAGAGGATGTATGAGTTATGATCAGTGTTAAATGTAACTGTAAACCATACAGTATTGTCAAAAACATATATTATATCTTCACTTGGAAAGTGCAGGACAGGTAGGAATGGGGTTAAGAATCACCATGAGCTTGGGGTGAATCCTGCAGGTTTAAAAACCAAGGGCCTGGGGAGTTTATGTCAGAATTTGCCTGGGCATTTTTTTAAAACCATAATGCACTGCATGATCTTCATACCTTGGCCAGCAGGCTTAGAAGGTGTAACATTTGGGTCAGGGGTAGGAAACCTGCGGTTCTCCAGCTGTTGTAGAACTACAAGTCCCATCATGCCTCTGGGAGTAATTGTACCCGTCAGCCTTGCAATGCCTCATGAGAAATGTAGTTCTACAACAGCTGGAGGGCCGCAGGTTGCCTACCCCTGATTTGGGTATTGAATAAGACAGCTCCCTCAGTAAAATCGAGGGTGGGAGGTAAGTGTTGCCCTTTAAGCACCCTCAACTTAAAAAAGGCCCTATCAGTATAAAATAAATAACAACCATACCCCCAAAGTGCAAACTCAATAAAATCAACCCCCCCCCCCCCTTGAAAAAACTACTTTGGATTGGACAGCAGCCCTGTGCACACCTCGGCTGCCCTGTGGTCTCCCTAGCACCCACATCAACCAAGTCAGCTGCTGCAATCTCCACTACAACCAAACTCTGCATCTCTGCTATGTCTTTTCTGAACCTGATGAACCTGAAACCTCGTGCCTCCCCAATGTTTCAGTTCCTTGTTACCCAGCACCTTCCCTTCTGTGAGTATCTGTTGAGTGACCTGGGGTAGCCAGCAGCTAAGCCCAAACCTCCATTAGAGGGTCCCTAGAGGAACACCAACTACCTCTTATATTCCTCTCTCAGAGAAAGCTGCTACACAGAGGAGCAGGGTCTACATCTTGGATTTTGACTTCATGCTGAGCACTAGTGAACCACATGTTGGGCACCAAGAAGGTATTCTGTAGTTATGTCTTCCAAATAGATACAAAAGAAAACTTCTGACTTCAACAGTGTGAATTTTATGGGTGTTCACATGCAGACAGCGGGTCATCAAAAGTAAACATTGACATGGCCTGATTTTCTCTGAGAGTTTTTTTGTTGCATACATTTGCAAATATACAGTATATAAAGCCACAGTGCTATGCCAAGGCATTTCTGCAAAGTGTTCTGCCCATTTCTAGTCTAACAGAGCTCCCAACACAGGGCATATTTTGCAATGTATAACCTAAGATCAGTAATGCCATAAAGGTACCCTTTTTCTTTTTAAAGGTTTGGGTTTACACGCCAACCAGACTGACTCAATGGCATCTGAAGACCTTCAGGTTATATCTGCACTAAATTAAAGCAAGCACAGTAAAAATGGCACCCATTTAGGTCTAGCATTATACCAACAAAAGGTGTGCATAGCTGTAATGTGCACTACAATGTAAACTGGGTCTACTTTTTAAGGCGTTACATAAATTATATATTTTGGCCTAAACCAGAGATCTCCAAACTACAGCCTGTGGGCTAAAACCAGTTGTGCCAAAATTTTACCTGGCCCACTGCAACCATGACTGGCTGGCTGGCAGTGGACGCACTGGCCTGTGTATTAAACTACGGAGACCAGCACATCCACTGCCAGTCAGCCAGTTGTGACCCTGCCCCTCCCAGAGCAAATTGCCCCCCCCAGCTGTGGTTGCTTGCTAGGTCCAATGGCATCTAGCAACCAGTAATGCAATTGCCCTGCACTTCTGATGTACAGGGGGACTGGTAGGCACTCCTGGATGTAAGCGGGGGCTGCTGAACATCCTGGATGTAAGGGAGGACTGGTGGGCACTCCTGAATGTAAGAGAGGACTGTTGGGCACTCCTGAATGTAAGAGGGGACTGCTGGACACTCCTGAATGTAAGAGAGGACTGCTGGGCACCCCTGAATGTAAGAGAGGACTGCGGGGCACTCCTGAATGTAAGAGAGGACTGCTGGGCACTCATGGATGTAAGATGGGGCTGCTGGGCTCTTCTGTATGCAAGGGAAGACTGCTGGTCAATCCTGGATGTAAGAGGGTAATGTTGGGCACTCCTGGATGTAAGAGGGGACTGCTGGACACTCCTGCGAGTAAGGGAGGACTGTTGGGTACTCCTGGATGTAAGAGGGGGCTGTTGGGCGCTCCTGGATGTTAGAGGAGACTGCTGGACACTCCTGTAAGTAAAGGAGGACAGCGATGGTATTTGAGTGCTGGGCACTCCTGAATGTAAGAGAAGACTACTGGGCACTCCTGAATGTAAGAGACGACTACTGGGCACTCCTGGATGTAGGAGGATAATGTTGGGCACTCCTGGATGTAAGAGGAGACTGCTGAACACTCCTGCGAGTAAGGGAGGACTGCTGGGTACTCCTGGATGTAAGAGGGGGCTGTTGGGCACTCCTGGATGTTAGAGGAGACTGCTGGACACTCCTGTAAGTAAAGGAGGACAGTGATGGTATTTGAGTGCTGGGCACTCCTGTATGTAAGAGAGGACTGCTGGGCACTCCTGGATGTAAGAGGGGGCTGCTGGGTACTTCTGCATGCAAGGGAAGACTGCTGGGCAATCCTGGATGTAAGAGGGTAATGTTGGGCACTCCTGGATGTAAGAGGAGACTGCTGGAATCTCCTGTATGTAAGGGAGGGTTAATGGGCACTCATGTATGTAAGGGAGAACACTCTTGGATGTAGGAGGGAATCTGCTGGGCGCACTTGGATGTAAGGGGGGAATTATTCATTCATTTAACTTTTTAAAATGAATTTATAACACTGATTTATTTTGCCCCGTGAATATTTACAAAATATACAATGTGGCCCTCATAATGAAAAGTTTGAAGACCCCTGACCTGAAAACCACTTTGCCAAAAATGAATGATCACCACCGGCTTTTTCAATCAATTCACTATGGAATGCATTCATACTCTTCTTTGTTTGTACCATTTCATATTTTATTTCATGTTGCCAAAGTTATAGCAACATTGTGGCAGTTGATATATTCCCACAAGAGCTCTGGGCGATGGGGACTGCCACAGAACAACAGTTCTTTGTTTGATGGGGTTCTTTGAATGATTGTCACAAGTGTTGCTGTAGCATAAAATGCATTTTCCAGACATTTACATCGTGTTCAATTATCATTGCCCATCTGTACCGCACTTGCCATAAATTGCAACATCCCCTAACTTGGAAAAAAAAGGACTATTCCCACACATTGAGCTCATAGGAAACAGGAAGTTGGTGACAGTGACCAGGGTCATGACCTGTCAGACCTCACTCTGTCTGATGTAACACAATCCCCTGGCGATTGTGAGAAGAAAGGGAAAAGTGTCCTAACCCTTGCTCTGCAAATCACAGGCTGTGATGACAAGCAAAACCTAGTAAAAATCAGCACCTTGGCTTCTGCCATCGAGCAAGACCAAAGCTCTGTGATTTACTACTGGCTGATTCTATGGCCCGGATCACTTTCCCTCAGAAAATTGGAGACCTCACTGACTTCCTCTATACATGAAGCACAAAGAGACGTGTCCTTAACATAAGCCTTACAGGGAGATATATATCAGCTCAGACAGCTTTGTCTTTTTATTTTCCTTAACAGCTGCAAAGAGTCATTTAAGGAATACTTTTTATCATAGATAAATGAAATAATAATTAAAATGGTGACACTAATATTATAAAGCTACCCTGTCAGTTAAGGAATTCCTTCATAAAAGACTGCAATGTAACACATCTGTGCTGCAAATTTCTAAGGCCACGGGCTGTTTCTGTTTTATTGTAAGAGAAAACTAAAAGGATAGGATAATAAAGGATAACTCCAGGTTTTTATTTTGTTTTGGATAGGATGGATTAGGGTTAGAGGCTCTGTCCAGTCCAGTTTTAATGCTCTTTGTGTGGAGATTTTTCCCTTCATCCTGTCAGGACATGAAATGATGGGAACTTTCTTCTACTGGCACTGACAGAAAAAAATAAAAACATCCACTTTTAGTGAAGCGAGGAAGGGTTACACATTTTACTGCTGTCTGTGTCTTCTTGTCCTGGTGACAACTGCTTTGTGTTTACAATGTCACAGGGTCAGGAAGTGACCGTAAGACTTCCCATGGACTTACAGACAGGAATAAAAAATGACAGAATTGTTGACTCTTCGCCACTCTATCCAAAACCTTGGCTGGAATTAGGGCCTGTTTACACCAGCCCAAATGAAATGTCACCAGTACACTACCAAGCATGTTTCAACGTGCAAGTCTCTTTTCTTGTATGATAGAATAGCAATGTTTTGGGACCATGTAAGAACCGTTGCCAGATGCCTGATGAAGGTTCCCTGCGTGGTCCTGAAATTATGCTTTTCTATGTGATCATTCAAGAATGAAGAGCTTTGCACTTTGAAACAAGCTGGTAAGTGTTCTGGTGACACATTTTATTTATGTTGTATACAGTGAGCGGATAGAAGTCGTTGCAGCACCCTTTTAATCACACAATCAACTCTTGTATAGCACATGGTAACACAAGCCCGGTCTGCTGCAGTGCATTAAACAAGTGCACATTAGTATCGGTTCACACTTCTGCGATGTCAGACATCGCATGTGATTCGCACCGCACTGCTGTGCAGATAGGGTTTGCACCTTATCCCTTTAGACTGGGTTCACGCTATTACGACAAATGGACCGACATTGTGAGCGCAAGTCGCATTATGTCACCAAATCAATGTTTCCCTATGAGAGCCGTCTTAACTGGTCCAACACAAGTCGGTCCAACTTAAGGCCTGTACACACGATGCGGCGGTCATATGAAAACAGTCGTGCGACCGCTTGTTGTACGATCATCCGACCATTAGTATGCGCGATGAGAACATCCGATGTGCAACGGTCGTACAACAGGAGTTGGATGAGCAGACTAGAAAACTTTGGTTGTATAACAAGCAGTCATATGGCCGTTGTATTGTGTGTACAGAGAAGTTGGTCCAACAAGTTGTACGTGCAAAACACGCATGCTCAGAAGTCAGGAATGCTCGGAAGTGTCCGTTCATGTAAACCTACGTTCTTAATTCACAAATCACATTCACCTGAACTTCCTCTTTATACACTCATAACACGTCACTATGTTCGGCTTGGTCGTACGATCGCTTAGTGCATGTCAGTACGGGAGATACAACAGCCAACATGCGATTTGGACCATTCGGTGGTACAACCGTCGCACCATGTGTACGAGGCTTTTGAAAAAGTTTCCTGTACTACTTTGGTCTGACTTTGGTCCTACTTCAGCTCATTGAATATCATTGAAGTAGGATCAAAGTCGGGTCCTTGTTCTAACCATCCGACTTGTGACATCCGACTTGGTGATTACAGCAGCAGTAAAAGGAATTTATCTCACACTGGGATTGTTTTGATTGGTCAAAGGACAAGCCACTATCTCAAAGTTGGAGCAAAATCTTATCTTGTTCATTCAAGTCGGATGGAAGTAGAACCAAAGTAGGACCGATGTTGCAGGGCAAAGTAGGATCAAAAGTCTGACCATTTTTATGTTGGATAGTGTGAAACCAGCCTTAAACCTAGACACATATGAATTACACAGGTTCTCAGGCTAATTGAATGCAGATAAGGCACCAAGTGAGGTTAATTACCACCTTAATCAGCCACAGAACCTGTGTAATTAATGTGTTCGGGTTTAAAGGGTGAGGTGGTAACCCTATGTGCAGATCACATGCGATGTCTTTGCGATGCAAATTCAGCCATACAGATTGTATGGCTGAATTTGCATCGTATTCGGACCAAAATTGTGCAGGTCCCTTTTTTTGTCCGCTCCAGAATCGGATTGCATGGGTGTTCACACCCATGCAATCTGATTCCTGTCCGAATTCACAGTTCGCACTGCAATATGCGAACTGAGTGGGGTGTCATTAACTTTCTATTGACACCTGTAGCGGTTTGCATAGGGCAGTGTGAACTGCCTGCGAGCTCTATGCGGGAACCGGTACTTGAATCGCGCTAGTTCCCGCATTGTGCTGCTGTGAACCGGCACTTAACCACTTGCCCTCCGGAAGGTTTACCCCCTTCATGACCAGACCATTTTTTGTGATACGACATTGCGTTACTTTAACTGACAATTGCGCGGTTGTGCGACACTGTACCCAAACAAAATGTATGTCCTTTTTTCCCACAAATAGCGCTTTCTTTTGGTGGTATTTGATCAAGTCTGTGATTTTTATTTTTTGCGCCATAATTGAAAAAAAAAAAAACAATATTTCTTACTTTCTGGTATAAAACAAATCCAATAAAAATAGGAAATACATTACATTTCTTCATCCATTTAGACCAATGTATATTCTGCTACATATTTTTGATACAAAAATCCCAATAAGCGTATATTGATTGGTTTGCGCAAAAGTTATAGTGTCTACAAACTATGGGATACATTTACGGAATTTTTATTTATTCATTTTTTTCTACTAATGGCAACAATCAGCGACTTATAGCGGGGCTGCGACATTGCGGCGGACAGATTGGAGACTAAGTGACGCTTTTTTGGGACCAGTGACACTAATACAGTGATCAGTGCTAAAAATATGCATTGCCACTGTACTAATGACACTGGAAAGGAAGGGGTTAACATCAGGGGCATTTAAAGGGTTAAATGTATGCCTAGGGAGTGCTTGCTAACTGTGTGTGGGGGTGATTGTACTATGGGAAGGCAGAGATCCATGTTCCTGCTTTGCTTTGTCACAGCAGGAGCGGGTCGCTGATGGCTATGGTGCGCTGGCTCGTGCACTACCATGGTTTGCCTTGGGACAGCTTATTTCTTTGAATGGTTTGCCCAATGTACCACAACAGACTGAAAAATCATGTGGCAATTTTGGCAACACAATGCAGCGCATGTTAATGCATTACCAATTATTGATTTAATCCACAAGTGCTTTTTTATCACTGCTATTCCTTTATTCTGGCTTTTGAAATTTACAAATGCAACAATTTAGAAATTGTATGAAAGGTTTTTGCAATGGAAAATACTTTTGGATAGCTAATCCCCCATTCCCACTTGTGAATAGTGCTGACTACATGAATAGCTGCAGTCAGGAAGCCCTATTCAAAGCAAAGCAATGTAATCAGGCAGGCAGTGATTACCTGTAGATGGGCAGCCATGGACACAGACAGTCCGCATCTAGAGTCGGTCATCTGCAGGTAATTGATGCATGGGGTGTCTGGCATTTTTTCTTCCTGCCTTTAACCACTTGCCTACTGGCCACGTTTACCCCCTTCCTGCCCAGGCCAATCTTCAGCTTTCAGTGCTGTCATACTTTGAATGGCAATTGCATGGTCATGCAACACTGTACACACATGAAATAAGACAAATAGAGCTTTCTTTTGGTGGTATTTAATGACCACCAGGGCTTTTATTTTTTGCTGAATAAATGAACAAATACTGAAATTAAAAAAAAAAAAACCCTTTTCATAGTTTGTTATAGCATTTTGCAAACAGGTAATTTTTCTCCACTGTTGTGCGCTGATGAGGCTGCACTGAGAGGCACTGGTGAGGCTGCACTTATGATGTGGCACTGATGGGCACTGATAGGCTGCACTGATGGGCACTGATGAGGCCGCACTGGTGGACACTGATGAGGAGGAACTGATGAGGCTGCCCTGATAGGCAGCACTGATGGGCACTGATAGGTGGCACTGATGGGCACTGATAGGTGGCATTGATGGGCACTGATAGGCGGCGCTGATGAGCACTGGTAGTTGGCACTGATAGGTGACACTGATTAGCAGCATTGATAGGCATTGGTTGGAAGCACTGATGGGCACTGATTGGCAGCACTGGTGGGCACAGATTGGCAGCACTGGTGGGCACTGTTAGAGCTGCACTGACAATCAGGACACTAATAATCAGTGCCCTGGTTATCAGTGTAGATGTCCGTTTTAGAGAATTTGGTTATCAACTCTTTTCTCCTCTCCTCATGCTGTCAGGTATGATTGGACACAGCTGATCACATGGTAAAGTGCCTCTGAATGGCTCTTTACCTCACTATGTGATCAACAATGTCCCTTGGAGACTGCTATTACAGAGCACGCTGCGTGTGCCCAGCAGCGGGCGTAATCATGGCATATCATCGTATGACAGCATTCCAGAACATCACAGTTGGCAAGTGGTTAAATGCCCCTGCAGGTTAGCAGGGTGTCCATGCACACATTGGCTTTTAGAGCAGTTTAGTGGCAGAGGCTTTTAGAGGCAGGGAAAAACCCACTGCCAGTGCATCCAGGAGCAGCAGAATTTTCACAGAAAAAAATGCTTGACGCTTTTAAATGCATCTAAAAGCAGCTAAACGTACATTAATGCTAGGCACATATAGCACTTGAGCGTTAATGCATTTCAATGGTCTAAATAAATTATTATCCTGGCCAATGAAATTAAATAACCCCAAAGTGCTTGCCACCCGTAAATGCACCTAAACGCTTTACACATTTTTACAAGCATCAGGCATTTTTTCTGCCAAAATACTGCTGCCAGGTGGACAGGCTTCTAGGAGAGTTGGCAAAATCTCCTGTGTGCATGAGGCCTAAAGCGGCTGCAAACATGTGACCTCCACTTGAGGAACCACACTCCCCAAGCGTGTTTCACCCCTGATGGGCTTGTTCACCCTCCTATTTCTCGCAATTACACAGAGGGGAGGGGTTCTGTAGATTTTGGAACAATGGGAACAATGTCACAGAAAGGAGTGCACAGGCAGAAAGCACAGAAAGTTATTAGCTGACAAGATTTCTGGCAAGATAAAAATGTATTTTTGCACTTATCGAACAGATATAACAAATCACTTTCAATAGTAAATTTAACATACAAAAGGGAACAAAGAAGAGGTGTTCACTGTTAAGGTTTACATACCCTTTAAATGGTTGGCTAACTGTAAAAAGAGACCCAAAGCAATTAATCAGATTCCATGTTTAGATAGCATAACAGTAAGAACAGCAATCCGATGAAAGATGACTTCCTACAAAAAAAATGACTTACCACAATTTCTTTACTGCCAACTCAGGTTCTAGGTTCAGGAACTAGGTTCTTATGCCTAAATAATAAAAGCAAATTATCTTTTGTATACATTATTAAACATACTTTTAACTACTCAATTTTCATACAAATTATTACATATGTTTTCTATTAAACGAAAATAATAAATCCGTATTCTTGGATCAAGGACTTGGATCTTGGACTCAACCGTCATTTCTTTAACACCATTCAGTAAAAAAAACATCCTTCAGTAGAAAGTAGCCTAACGACAAGAATGACAATACGATAGATTTGTACCTTAGACTAATTAACGAAACCCAGAGAAAAATGTCAATCGGTTGGTAAATTTCCCATACATTTGGAATTGTCACTTGTGGAGAAGAAACAAGGGAAAACATACAATTTAAATGATAACTTTCACTAAACAATATAGACAAGCTATTCACGTTTTTATGTAAAAATAGAACGGTCTTTAGAACAGTCGATTATTG